>SNQJ01S0030394.1:43331-88618 GCA_010110895.2 Picea sitchensis | reverse complement strand
AAAAAATCTACATAATTTAGTGAAAAGCAATATCAATTATGCATTATAAAAGTGAAGCAATAAATTTAGATATAATAATTTATAAGAAGGAGAAAAGGATTAAAAGAAATGTAAACTTGGATAATAAATAATATAATATAAAATTAAGATATATAAAAAATTATAATAAAATTAGTATAATGAAAATAATTTTTTATTATTATATTAATGAAAATTAGTGCATGGCAACTTGATGTTCTGGTATTTGAATTTTAATCGATCGTGTGGTGGTTCACTCACTCTAAATTCCAAATTTCAATTTTATATTTGGTGTTGAGTATTTATATTTCATCAGTTTAAAATATAATCAATATTAAAGTAATGTTAAATGCATGCTTATCGCTCACAATTAATAAGACAATATTAATGCCTAACCTAAGTTAAGATTTTTTCACTTAACTATAATTTAAAATATAAATCAACATTGACAAAATGCTTCCCATAACATTTCAATGTTGATAATCAATGCTTCCCATAACATTCCAATGCATTATGGGCAGGGACATGGTCACTCTTGTGACACTTGTTATGTATAGAGAAGCTAGGTTCTCTACACTATAAGTGAAGAAGTGGAAAGACTACATGTGTATAATCATTTTTACTATATTGCAAAAATCTAAAAATCTAATTGGTTGTAGTAGAACAAATATTTAAGTTTGATTCAAGACATACGGGGTTTAAATAAATCTATGCACATGTAGTCAAAAGATAATTTATATTTGGTTCATTGATATTTGCTTGAGTAAAGTTCAAAGTGCGTATTGATTTTAAAGCTCTGCCTCTTTGAAATCGCCCTCGTTCACGAGTCCTGCTAACAAGGGGGAAGGACCAAAGTGCACTAAGAAGAATTAACAATCTCGAGACTAATTGGGGGAGATTTGCACCGGAGACAGAAATAGACCCCTGTCCATATCTATGATAACTTTCCTTCAATGGCATTGTGGGCTTGTATACAACGAGGGCACATTTACATTTGTCCTTTACCATAAATGTTGACACAAACAAATTAAAAAAACCTTTCAAGTCACCTGTACTCAACAGGGAGAGTCCCTGGTTTGGATACAAAATATGGTAGTTAAAACAAGTGCCAACCACCATCCTTGAAAGGGGAGAGGAACATTAGGTGTCGACGTCGTTAGCCACTAGTCGTATCATCATGGTTGTCATATTAACACCTCATCTAGGGATAAACCAATCTTAATTTAAAAATCAGATAAAAATGTAATTTTCATCATCATCGCCATCATATATATATGATTGAATAATCTATTCTTACTCCCAAACTGGAGAGTTGTATGATGAATCCGTAGCTAGTCTCAAAGCTCGGTTTCCATATATTAAAGTGTTCTATATGGACAAAAATAGTGAGAAATCCTGTCAAATATGGTAAAAGTTGTAATGAAAAAAATATTATTTGGTCTCCAAGTTAGTATAATGGATTGGTATTCTTCTGTCATGACATCCACCCATTCGTTCTTCTGAATGGCATCTTCAAAGCAAGTAGGTTCCTTTTCTATGAGATTGCACATCAAAGCCATATAACTGGAGAATGGCTTAGGTTTCTTGATTTGTCTCATGGTTCCTTATGGGGAACCATACTTCTCTCCATCTTGAATAATTTCCCTTTCCCAAGTTGGATTTCTCTTGTGAGAGATTGTCATCTGGGGAGGTTCTTGATATTCTATCATATCATGATCTTCTAGAATCTCATCATTTGGGGTAACTGTAACTTCCCTCATTGGTTTTGTAGTTCTGGGAGCTACACGTTCTTCTTTATATACTTCTTGAAGCTGGCATCTTCTTGATTTCTTGAGTGTTGCATCTTCATTAAAGGTTACATCTCTATTGTTATCAATATGATGGTAACATGGTACATAAATTTTGAAGGCCTTAGAGACCTCACAGTATCCAACAAATATTCCCTTATTTCATGAAGGGTCCAACTTAGTTCTCCTTTCTTTCGGAATGTGTACAAACATTGGAAAACCAAATATATTGAGATGGCTTACTTTTGGCTTCTTTCCGGAGAACATTTCTTCAAGGGTTTTGAATCCAAGTGCACTATGGGATAGTCTGTTTTGGACATACACTGTTGTTCTTGTTGCTTCAGCCCATAAGTGCATTAGAAGATCTTGATCGTGGATCATAGTCTTCACTACTTCATTATAGTTCTATTCTTTCTTTCTGCTACACCATTTTGTTGAGGATTGTAGGGAGTGGTGAGCTCCCTCTTAATATCGGCATCTCTGCAAAAGATTACAAATTATTTTGAGGTGTATTCTCCTCCATTATCTGACCTGAGTATCTTGATTTTTCTTTCAGAGAGATTCTCTATCAAGGCATTGAATTCCTTGAATTTTCCAAACACTTCATCTTTTGATTTCAAGAAGTAAACCCAATTCTTGCGACAACAATCATCAATAAATGACACGTAGTATACATACCCACTAAGAGAGGTTGATGTCATTGGGCCACATACATTTGAGTGGATGAGCTCCAATATTCCTTATGCTTTATTGTCGCTCTTCAGGAAAGGATTCTTTATGTTCTTCTTGCACACACCTTCATGATCAACCTTGAATTCTGGTAGACCTATAACTACCTTGCTCACATATGATAAGGCTTTGTAGTTTATGTGAGCTAGTCTTCTATGCCAAAGTTCACATGGAATCTCAGTGGATTGAGTCAAAGCTGCATCTGAGTGACCTTTTAACTTATACATGCCACCTTCTTCTATTCCAATGACAATTGCATCTTCTATGGTTTTTCCTTTATACCACATAAGGAATTCACCATCTATGAATGCAACCCTGAAATTTTTCTTATCTAACACTGAGATAGAAAGTAAGCTCTTTTTCAAACATGGTGCATATAGTACACCCTTCATCTTCATCAGGGTCCCTAAATCATATTTGTAGGTGGGTTCTCCCACTCCTTTGATAGGGTTTTGGTAATCATCTCCAAGTGTAAATTTCTTGAGAAAGTTCTTTTCTGTAAGACTAGATAGAATGTCTCTATGACATGTCATGTTCTTAGAGACACCATTGTCTATGATCCAAGTATCCTCTCCAAGTGTCAAAGATCCCGAGAGGGAAGAAAATAAGACATAGTCTTCAATCTTTTCTTTAATCATATTTGTGGGTGGCTCATCATATTCAACTCCATGGGCATGGTGTATTTTGTTATTTCTCTTATTGTATTCTTCCCTTATGGCGGGACAATTCTTAGTAATGTGTCCCATCTTATCACAATGATAGCATTGATAAGAGGAGAAATATTTTTCTCTTCTTTGACCTTTCTGAAATTTCAGGAATCTCCTTGGAGGGTGAGATTCTTTATGGAAGCGGGTGAATCTCTTTGGAGAGTGAGATTCCTTATGTAGGTGGGTCTCCTTACGGAAGTGAGACTTTTTCTTTCCTCCTTTAGAATGAGCAGCTAGGACTTGATCTTCATCCCTTAATAATATTTCTTCTCGATTAGCTACTCTTGCTTCTTCTTGAACACATTCTTCTGAAAGACTGTCAAATTGGAGTTTCTCCTTTCTTGCACAAATAGTTTGGATGAAGGCATCCCAAGGTCTTGTGAGACCATTAAGAGTTGTCATTATGAGTTCATCTTCATCTAGTTTGTCTCCAATTGCTTCTATTTGTTCCTTGAATTCAGAAATCCTAGAGAAATAGTCATGAACTATTTCTCCTTTATGCATCTTTGTAGTCTTGAGTTGGGTTCTCAAGTTCATCTTCTAGTTAATGTTCTTTCCTTCATACATTCTAGTTAGGGATCAAACATCTCTTTTGGAGTGTTTTTGGAAGCCACTTCACACATCAAGTGATCTTTAATACAGTCTGCAATGATTCGTTTGGCTCTAACCATATTCTTCTTTAATTTGCTTTAGCTGCATCTTCTTTGAGTTCCAATACATTTTCCTTTATGAATTTTGCAAGGTCATCCTCTTCAAGAGTGAGTACAATCCTATACTTCCAGGCATGGAATTTTTCCACACCTTCTAACTTGTCAACAAGCTTGGTGCTTGCAAACATCTTAAACTGGAGCTGGGAAAATGACCAAAAATAGAAAGTGCTCAGAAATTAAATCCCAACTTACCAGGAGGTGCGTTGGGCTAAGACGAGTAGGCTGGTGCAGTCAGATTTCAGAAAATCCAAATTTTACCCCTTGAAACTGAACCTGCACAGATCTATACTGGTACTTCTAGTATTGGTTCTGGTTTCCTAGTTTTCTCGTACTAGTCAAAACTAAGGTTTCATTTTCCAGAGGTTTTGTCCACTAAAAACGTGCGCTCAAGGTGCCAATGAGTTCGCTAGGCTAGGGCGAACTTCCCTATATGGTTTTTAGGCTGAAATTCCCTTCCAACAAAAAGCCCTAATTTTCTTGTACGGCAATAGTGACGTTTTTGGTTATCCAGTGAAAGGTGCTCTATTCAGTCAAGCTTTGATACAGTGTTAAATTTAGAATTGTGATTAAATTCTTTTAAATTTACTAGACAATAAGAGCATAAGAAGGATCACTGAAAGAAACACAATCACAAGGTACGCAACATTTTATCCCGGGAAACACTCATGCAGGAGAAAACCCAACAAAAACTTCCTTAATATAGATTGTCAATACGATGCTAAGACTAAAGACCAAAATACTAGAGAATATCCAAGACTGAGCAATGTGCCTCTCTCTTCTTCTTCTTCTAACTGCAGCTTCCTTCAAACTTGTTCACTAGATGAGTGACTTGAGTGAGTGAGTGAATGAGGATCTATTCTCTCTTATTTATACTAGCTGAAGAGCGCTATGGTTGTGTCTTATCATTAGGCAGGGCCAACTTCTCCAACTAGTAGTCAAAACCACTTTAATTATCCCTAGGGGTTGACTTCTCAATTATCACCATTTAATTAGCATTTGACCAATCCACAAAAGGGGATTTGGTCATACACAAGTCTCGACATGATCAATCCACAAAAGGGGATCGATCTATATAATAATAATTCAATTATAATTAGAATATTCTTCGCAGTTACAATATTTCAACATGGATCACAGGGTCCCCAGTGTTTATCTAGGAGAAAAAGATTAAACTCACAAAAATGGCCATTAAGAGATGGAAAAAATCCTTTTCCTGCCCCACACACGATGTTTTGGAAAAACAAAAAACACTCGAAGCCATAGAGGAAGCGCTTGAAATACAAGATGTACAACCTACACTGCTTCAAAATGAGCAAACAACCCACAAAGAGTACATTAGGGCCTTGAGGGATGAGGATAAAATATGGATGATAAAATCAAGAAGCCTTTGGTTACAGTCCGAGGACAAGAACATAACCTTCTTCCACAAGCAAGCTAAGGTAAGGAAGTGGAAAAATCAAGTTGAGGAAATAAAGCTCCCAATAGGGGAAACCATACAGGATTTCGAAGAAATCAAATAGAATGCCTTCAGGTTCTATAGCCAGTTGTACACGAATTCAAGGGACTGGAATGAGGATCTGAGTAACAACTTTATATCACATCTTCCTCAACTAGTCTCAGAAGAGGATAATTGTGAACTCAACAAACAAGTGGAGGAAGAAGAAACCATGAAGGCTATTAACTAGTCCAATCCAGACAAGGCATCGAGCCTTGATGGTTTCATCATTCACTTCTTCAAAATATGTTGGTTCATCATAAAATTTGATTACATAAGAATGCTCAGATATGTACAAAGTTCCCATTTCTTGGGAGGATCCACCAATTCAGCCTTCTTATCCCTTCTGGAAAAAGAGAAAGGCTCCTCCTCCTTCGACAAATTCAATCCAATCTCTCTTTGCAATGTCTCATACAAAATCATGGCCAAGATCATATCAAATACATTGAAGTCTCTCCCCAACTCTTTAATTCTTCCCAACCAAGGGGGATTTGTAGCAGGCAGACAAATTTGGGACAATATCATTCTGGTTCAAGAGGCAATACACTCAAGTCACAGCCATGGGGAAAAAGGAATGGCAATAAAAATAGATATGGCCAATGATTTTGATAGAGTAAATCATGAGTTCCTTAAGTATGTACTAAAAAAATTGGGTTTAATCATCTCTTCATCTCTTGGATAAACTCTATCATAGCTCACCCTTGGATAGCCCATTTAATCAATGGGAGGCCAACCTCTTTCTTTCAAGCCACAAGAGGTCTAAGGAAGGGTTATCGTATGTCCCCCATGTTTTATGTGCTTGTTTTAGAAACCTTGAACAGACGATTGGAATGGGAACTCCTCAATGGAACAATCTCATGCATCTACATAGCCAGGGGGTGAAAAGAATAAACCACTCACAATTTGTTGATGATACGCTCCTCCTGGGAGGGGCATCAAGAATAATAGCAAGAAGGTTCAAACTAGTTCTAGATTAATTCACTCAGATCTCTGGTGGCCTCATCAATACAAATAAAAGCCAAATATATGACTTGAATATTGATGTTCATAGTCTTATGGGTCTTGCTCAAATTCTTTCCTTCCCCATATCATAAGATTAGAAACTATTCAAATACTTGAGGATGCCAATCTGCCTAAAATCCATCCCAGGAGATTACTGGCATATCATAATCCAGAAAATTAAGGAAAAGATGGAATCTTGGGGATCGATCTGGTTAAACCTAGCAGGGAATCTGGTTTTAATTAAATCAATCTTTTCTTCCCTCCCCATTTTCCAATTCTCCCCGTTCTCGACACCAATGGGAACAAAAAAGAATTCATCTCAGATAATAATAAATTTTCTTTGGAAAGGTGGCAAATCAAACACAAAAAAAATTCACTTAGTCAGATGGGATGTTGTAAAAGTTCCCAAGGAACACGAGGGCTCGGAATTTGGGATTGAGAACTAGACAATATAGCTATGGGATCAAAACTGCTCTTGTGACTAGTCACAGGAAAGAAAGAATGGTGGAAAACAATGATAGTTAAAAAATATGGCATGGGAACTAGAAAGAGAAATATGGACTCATCCCCTCTCGGCATCTCAGGTTCCCATGTCTAGAAGCTGCTCAGGACTTCGATTCCTTTTTTTCAAAAATATTTGCACTAGATCCCAAGAAATGGTAAATCCATCAACCCCTGGAAGGACAAAATTTTAAACCAAAATCCTCTGGAGCAGAAGGAGCATTATATTGGTCTTAGAGGATGGTTGACAACCCATCAAAAATCAACCCTTTATGATATCTTAGATTGGAATGATTATGGATCCTGGAAAAATTGGAATTTTGGGGAAGTCCCTCATCACGTTCAAAATCAATCCCTATATTTTTTAAACGACTTGAAAGGGGCAGCCCCAATACATCGAAGTACACAGGACAGTCGGGGTTGGGGTCCAAAAGGTTACTCTATCAAAGCAGGATACCAAGCTCTGCTTTCTGAAACAAATCTCCCAGACAAATCGACCTAGTGGAAAAATATTGGATACCAAACGACCTACCTAAAATCAACATCTTTTGTTGGACACTTGCTCATGGGAAGATCTTAACAGGTGAAAAAATTTAGAACAGAGGTTTCCTAGGCCCTTTCCGGTGTGTTTTTTGTGAAATAAATAGTGAAACAACTCAACATCTCTTCTGGGATTGTGAGTTCACAAAGAAAGTTTGGCACAATATAGTCTTCAAAGGTCTCAGCCCAAAGATTAGGTGGCCAGCTAGCTTCAGGCCCCTTCTGGGTAAATGGGAGAACTATTATCAGGGCTCGTTCCAAGGTAAAACAATTTTTAAAAGACTTTGGAAATCCCTCCCTAAATTCGCTCTGTGGCAGCTATGGTTGGTAGGGAACTGTTTTTTCTTCCAAAAAAATAGAACTTTCTCCTCCCTCGTGGCCACAAGAGCGCTGACACAATTGTCTAAGTACTCGAACTCCAAATTCCCTCGCCAGGAAGACCCAACCAAGTTAAACTTGGAAGAGAAAGCTCGGGTTTCAAAATTTAATCTCTCCCAATTCCTTCATTCTAACGTCATACATCGAGCATGTTGGCAGATTCAATTTTCGTCCTCAACTCTTGACTCTTGGCTCTCTTTCTAGACGATATACACCTTATGCTTCGACGAAGCTTCAAACAGAAACCCAGGGGAGGCAGGTGCATGGGGGTGGTACTGTATGGGCCAAGAGGACACATAGTTCTTTAATACTGCTTGAACCTAGGAATCACCACTAACAACAGGGCAGACATGTATGCTATGTATGAGGGAATCCAATTAGTCAATCACTGGTAAATATCAAGTTTCAATATAATTGGCGATTCAAAAAACCTTATCATAATTTTTATTCAAAACTCCATGCCAAAGGATACATGATTAAATAAAATAGTGGACCACATTAGAATTTCTCTCATAAACCTCCAAGTGAACTTCTTTCATGTGGTTAGGCAACACAACACAACTGCAGATGAAATGATCAACTTGGCAATAGGCAAGGCCCAAGGTTTTATGTGGGATGCTGGTATGGAGTCTCTTATCCCTCCCTGGTAATGAGTAAACCCACTAAGTCTAAGCCCCTCCCCGATGACCTAAGGAAAAATCTACGACAACCTCATCACCCCTCGCATGTCTTCTAAGTGAGAACGCATGACAAAGGACTAAGCCACCTCACCATGCATTTGCAACACCTCGAGTTAAATAAGCATGTGGGTGTCAGGGTCGTTAATACATCGAGGAGATCTTGACTCTGTGTGAAGTCATATGTCTTGTACCATCGCATGTACCATCACATGTGTGTAGAAATGGATCTAGCCTCTATGGCCATAACCTCAAATTGTGGAAATGCATAATCAGTATAGTGGGAGATGGTAATTCGAGTTGCAAACGTAAGCCTGAGCGTGGAGAAAGCAAACGGATGCGAGCAAATTTGGTCCTCCCTTCTTCAGGTACATTCTAGTTTTAATTTTGGATATTACCGGCATAGTACACCAGGTATTGTCATGATGAACAACAAAGGTGGAAGAAAGGTTAAATCGGGAAACATAGGCATCACAATGAACCATTCTTCATCGATATGGTCTGGTAAAATGCCTCATAGCAGAGTCGTGGTTTTCAGAGCCTCCTGTGCATTTAGAATAGAGAATCCTCATGGGATGACCTTTGGCCCCAACCATTTCCGCATCTCTTCACTCCAACCTGTACTTTCTTCCTACTTCTCGTCCCTCCACTCCACCAATTCAAATTGTGTGAATGTGACGACAACATCAACATGCAAAATGAAATTTCAAGCACAAGAACAGGGTAAGGTCTGTGGATTGGATATCAACGAATTAGAAAACCAACAAAGGATGTTTATTCATCTATCTGCACTCAAGTCAACTGTCTCCTTCGCACTAGACACTTTGGTCCAACATCGAACTTTAATTGGGAAACTCCAAGATGAAGTTGACACCCTCAGAAGTCAAAATGCAGATTTACAAAGGAGATTGGAGCAAAGCGAGAGAACCAGAGATCAACAGACATCCACTGACAACGTCTGCATTGCCTCTACAACATCAATGGCTCTAATCTCGGACCTCAACGACCCGCTGGATGAAGAACAAAGTAGCTAGACTCGTGGTCTTCAGAATGGAACTGGTAGCAGTCTCAATTTCTAGATAATAATATATGTTTTGCCTATGTATATGTATCTTTGGTATTTATTATTGTTTATATACAGTTCATAACTATAGTAGTGTTAGATTTCGGAACAAGCATAAGACAATTTTAGAGTCTTGCTAGGAATCAGGCTTAGTTTAGCCTTTTTTGAAATTCTCTCTTTGTATCTCAATGGTCTTGACCACGCCTTTATAATAGAAAAAAAATCAGTTTCTGTAAAAAAAAAATCCTCAAATTAAAATAATATTATCAATGGTTTTGTATCTTTGCTCATATTTCTATACTTACTACCTCTTGTAGGATATATGTAATCAATAAGAAGTCAATTCACTTTGATTTTTTATTTCTCACCGAATTTATAATTTTGATCTTAAAGTTTAAATTTAAAACTTAAAAGATAATTTTTTTAATTAAAAAAAAATATTTATCTATTATTTTATTGATGTCTTAGATGTCAATAATTTTATATGGTTTTAAATAGAATTATCATATGCTTTTGGTTTTGAGTCGCTATAAGGCTTCATATAGGAGTGATGACTACTCGAAGATCTCAAGCATAAAAGGAGGATCCTCATCCTTAACAGTATTGAATCTATGAATCTTAATGTCTTCAAAGTAATATAAGTTTACATACGTTATAAATCTCAATGTTTTGAAAATAAGCAACATGATAAGTTTTGAATCCCTTTAGACCATGAAATATCAAAAGTTAAGATGATCTTTGCTTTTAATATTATTATTATAAACTATATTAGTGAAATCTAATATCCCATTCTAACAACATTATTGTTATTATTTCTGGAATCATAAATAATATAATATTGTTATTGTTATTATTTATGTTAAAATTAATTATATGTCATAACTTTTATTCAATAATATATTTTAAAAAAAAGTTTTGAAGACTTCTATTTACACTTATGATATTGTCAGTAGTTATTAATATCTAGATTTATCCAATTTTACTTTGACCTTTAAATATATCGTGACATTCTCAATAGTTACTAACATTTAGATCTATCCAGTTCTACTTCAACTTTAAAGCCCTGGACAATTGTCATATCTATTTTGCTTTTAGGTTATGCATAAGTAATATATTATCACAAGTTTTAAGTGTTTCATAATTAGTGTAACTTTTAACTTTGCACTACATACAATTACTACGTTGAAACAATTCTAAGAGGTAGGTATGCTAATTTCACTTGTTTATTAAAAGATTTTGTAATCATTTTATAAAAATGTGTAGCAAAATATATAAAAATGTGTGGCAAATAAAAATAGGTAGTTATAGACATAGAAATGCATTTTTCTAGTAGGCTTTAGGACAAGATATTATTTAATTTTATATTTTACAATTTCTAGTGGGTTTTAAAACAAGATATTATTTGATTTTATATTTTACATTTGTAAGATTTAGGGTTTATTTTGAATGAATGGAATTATAAATATTATTGTTAATATTGCACAATCCAATTATAGTATGGATATTCCATGCGTTAAATCCATTTTTGCATTATATTTTTATCAATTTGTGATTACAATTTTGATAAAAAAAATCTCCAACCAAATTTGATAATAATATTTTTTTTAAATGTAACATTTCCAAAAAATCATTTGATTGAAAACCACTTATAATAATGTGATCATAAGACACTTAACACCTTGAGGATTTAAGAGCAAATCACACCTTAAAGATCTACAAGAGCAAATCACACCTTGAGCATGCTATTAAGAATATATTTGTAAACATGCAAGTATTTATAATACATTTATTAATGTAGTCAAAGAGCTCCCTCATAGTACCAATTTGTAAAAGAGTATATAATCATCACTTTACATATTTCATTTATACCTTTTGTAAAAATAGCTTGAGTGTATCCAAAAGAGTTGAGATCAAACTCGATCAGTTTTAAATAATCTATTTTTTTTTTTAATTAACATTGTGCAATTAATGAAACTATTTACTTTATTTTAATGTACTTGCGTGACATGAAGTCGTGTTATCTGACTGCTACCACTATAACCTTAGGTGTGTCCACAATGCCCTTGACATGACACATAAGGTAAGCCAGGGTTTCGAACCAGTGACTTCACACAACAAAGTGCCTTAACAATACACTCCATCACTGACTACCCTACACCCCCGGGGCTATTGAAATTGCTTTAATTAATAAGTTTAGTTCGATTAATTCTATGATGAAATATTATCCTTTTACCCTAGGTTTTATTTTCGTAAGTGGTGTAACAAAGTTTTGAACTTGTACATAATTTGACTTACATAAATACCATCTTCAAAATTTAAAAAAAAAAGTATTTTGTAAATTTCCTTGAAAAATATATTACATCAAAAAAATCATTGAAATTACCTCATGCTCCATAACATGAAAAAAATTCAATACCTCTATTACCTCTTACATAAGATATTTATCAAGACAAAAAAATTGACATCTCTCAACTTGCCATTCATGTTTTGATGTCATGGGTTTTTCTTTAAAAATGTAGTAACACTTGGTATCTTGAAATGTTGGCTCACTATGGTAAGACCCTACGTTCAGTTTATTCGACCAACAAACCATGTAGACATTGGCCCTTTCGACATCACCTACATGCAAGTGAAGTCTCACTTGAGGCATCTATTGGGGTTGTGGGAACCACGTTTCTGCAGGGACGAGGTGATGGGAGGCTATCATCATGTTCATTCATACTTATCTACATTGTGCATCGTATTCTTTGTCTCTTTTTCCTTGATTAATTAGTAAAATTTAACTATGCAACACCTTTGTGACATAGATTATAACATAAACTATTTGTTGTAACATTCATCATTATTGTGCATCAATCAACTAATAAACAGATCTAGATCTAGTTATGCATAAATAGAACATTCATGGACAATCACATAAAAAGGAAATTCAACCAAAGTGTTTAACGTGGTTCACCCAAACATTGGGCTACGTCCACAACGACCAGCTTCTTATTCTTCTTTGTGCAATCATCTTAGGCTTGCGCACTACGGTTACAATAGATACATCGTGATGTATTTCCCCATATTTCCTAGTCGCTTTGCAGTGCAAACATCTCTTTGAAAACTCTCCCTAAATCTCCAGACATAGACTCTCTCTCATGGATTTCCCACCCTTTGACAAACATCGCATGTCTAACAGTATTCTCTAGCATCCTTATGAAGTGTGGGCCACCACAGCCCTGCACACAAAATATTTTGCGTTGTTTCTCTACCTGCGTTGTTTCATTCTTCATTCTTCAAATTTCTTGTCCAAGAGGCCCCCAAGACTCACATGTGGCTCGCCACGAGCCACTTAATCCTATTGCGTCGTGCCCCTCCATGCTTTCATGAACTTCTGGAAGGTTTCCTTTGATGTCGTGATTTCTTTCTTGACTTTTGCTTCTTGTTCCAAAATATTCTCTACAACCTGCGCAGTCAGGGTCGTGAGTTTCTCCTCGATGTTGTGCACTATTTGCTTTATCATGCCCTACGCAGCTACCAAGTCCCCCATTACCCTCATTGCTTCGTCCTGCAGTGGTATTGATCGTTATTGGAGAATCTTATGTTGGTCCCTTGTCTTTTCTATTTCATTGTATGATTTCCTTTGTGTCAGTATGGTCATAATGCACTATGTTGGTGGCATCATAATTATGTTCTTTGAATCCTTCTACATCTTTTCTTGTGCATACCTTAATCCAACTTCCACAATCTTCATCTTTAGATCCTCAATTATGTTTGTCCATATCTGTGCGCTTTCCTCACATAACTTTGTGCATTCCTCCTCCAATCTCTTAATACTTGCTACTGGGGTCATATCGGTTCTTTCTCTTTCTGCATTTTCCTCTAGTGGTGTCCCTGGTGTGGTGCACGATTCCAATTCTTCGATCCTGGTGCGAAATCCTTTAATGGCTTCCATGATGTTTGATACTTGTTCTTCAAGTGTATCTTCTACCACCATTGGCACTTCTAGAATATCCTTATAGAGTTTTTGGATGGCCTGTTGTATTTGATCTTCCTGCTACTCAACCTCATCCTTCTCCTTCAATATTCTCTTGAGCTTTTCCTTGACCTCTCTCTTCTCCTTCAATATCATGTCAGCCTTTTCCTCAATCGCGGTCTTCCCCTGTAAAGAAATTGTATAGTCTTGTTGAAGCTCTGTATTTTCAGTTGCTACCTTCGCCAACTCACTTGATGTTGAATCTGCGTGAAACCGTATCTCCTGTGAAATACAAATGTGGAATCCTTGTAGTACTGTTGTGGGCATCTGTGAAATGACTAATTCTAGGTGACTTAATCATTCTACCTTCTTCTGCATCTCGTATGTTGGGAAATCAATCACATCTGGTGAGATCTTCAACACTCTGTGCCCTATTTCCATCTATGAAAAGTAAGAGTATATGGCCCCTGCCTCCCCAATCAGGCTTGTTGATGGTCCTTCATCGGATTTTCACTATGGTGTTATCCTTACTACTTCCAAGAGTTGTTGCAATGTTGTTAAGTGTGCCTGCACCTGCTGATATAGTTCTTCTTGTTTGTGTGGCACTTGCTCAACTGCTTCTTCTGCAGCATCCCTCACTTGATAGTCGATTCTATCGATGCCATCATCTGTCAGAGTATAAATGGTTGGCTCTTTGTGAGCTTTCTTCTTCTTGAACGTAGGGCGGGTTGGCCTCTTTCCCTTGTATTTCCTCTTCTCTCCGACTGTTTCCTGCGTGTTTTTTGTATCTCTACCATATTCATTGCCCTATCCATTACCCTGTTCTTTGGTGTCCTTATTAGGGTGCTCTATATCAGTTCCGTTCGCAGGAACTTTCCAATATGGATCCCAATCCTTCATGATCAGGTGGATGTCTTCTTATGTGATCTTGTATTTTCTTTGGACCCATTCCTCTCTTGGGTCCTACTTCGCTTGTATATAGATATGGTGTCGGTCTTCCTTGAACCACACAATCATGGTGTATGCCTCTACCAGTTGCGGTGAAATGCGTGGTGTATACTTGATGCATTTTCGAATCCTTTCGTCGTATAGAAATAACTCCACATTAGTGTCGATCGATCTTATTTTATTAAGTGTGTATCGAAATTTTTGATACTTAGCTGCCAAGCATGGCTTACCTTTGAGTCCCAAGAACTATGCATCCTCTGGCTCTTCCCATGCTGCGAATGCAATCAGAATTAGAAGCCATGGATAATAGAATTTCATTCCTCTATCCTGTTCTTTTGCACAGTCCATGAGGAATTGGTTCAATAAGTAAGGCACCCAACTCATCGAGACCACTTTGACAAACTTCTCCATCGCAACTATCACTTCCATTGGAACTTGGTCTTTTCTGCATTTCCTCAGTAGCTTGCATGCCAATGCCTACGTTGCAAGCCTTATTGTTGGGTCGCATACGCTCAACACATACAACCTGCACACACCTCTAACTATGTGAAATTGTTCGCTCATTGCCTCTGACAGATCCATGTCAGTTTTCTTGTCTACAAACAATGAGTTTGGATCTTGTCCCTGCATTGGTAAGTCTGTGATCCTTGCAATCAGGTCTTTATCTATATATATTGGCATGCCTAGCCACAAATAAACTCCATGCACACAAGTTAAGAGCAACTTAACGCATGCATTCACCTCATTTCTCCTGCCAAAATGTGGAATGTTGAACAGGTTTAGTATGCTTGCTCGATCCAATCCTTTTGCCCATACCTTTGGCACAGATATGCTTTGGTTCATTGTTGGATCTGTCCTTAGTTCTAAGTAGTGGTCTGGCACAAGTTCAGGGAACTTCGTCGTGTCTATGATATCATGGTTTGCATATTTGAGCTGTGACACCCTCCTTAGCATGTATTCGTCCACGATGACCCCATCTGCGATGTTGGGCATCACCAATTCGTAGTAGGGAGTCTTCCGCAATGTCATTGGTGGGGCATCATATTTCCTTGGCAGAATTTAGTCTCAGGGAAACCTCAGCTCTGACGATGATGCTCATGGAGTCTCCTCAACCTATGGTTCTATTGTTTATGTTCTTGTTCGGGCTTTCTTTGGTACGAGCGTTGTTTCTTTTGGTGGTGCCATTTATGTAAACTGGTTACCAACGACAACTTCTTCGGCTCTTGGGTTTTCCTCGGCTCTGCAATACATTTATCTTCTCTCTCTTACTTGTATGCAACTCTAAGTGACAATAACCAATTCTTGTCAACCCTTTGTGGATTTTCTACTCCTTCACCAGTTGTCCATGTCCCTTCGCGCCTGAATTAACTGTCTAATTCACTAGTGGTGCGACGAATGCTTGATTTAATGCTACTTTATTTCCATATCTTTCGTTGGATTTGTGCCTCGTACTGCGAGTCTGTCATGATCCCCGATAGATTTTTCCATTTATTGCTATGCGTCATCTTTATGACTTGTCATTAATGCACTTTAACCATCATTTCAACCCTTTTAATGCCTTAACGGTCGTTCGGTCTTGTTCCATGTGTTTCTTATGTGCACACCTAAATGTCTCTGTGTTATTTCTTTTATCTGCGCAACACTCACTTTTTCTGTGCCCTTACTCTCATTGTAACTTCAATTTTTTTTTCTTATTTTTCCTTCGTTTTTCTTTTCTCTTTTCCCACTTTTTCTTCTTTTTCCTTTTTCTACTTTTTCTACTTGTTATTTTTCTTTTGCCTACTATAATACAAAGGTTCTCACATAGGTTAAACTAGTGCGTGATAGGTCGATTGTCCCTCTAAAGTTTTAGTCGACTGCCATTCACCATTCCTCTCAGGACTTCTCCATTTAGTGTTTCCAACTGCACAACACCTACCTCCTTCACATGCTTAATCACATATGGTCTTAACCAATGCAGTTGAAACTTTCCTAGATGTTGCACAAAATTACTATCGTATAGTAATATTAAGTCCCCCACTTGAAATTTTTTATGTTTAATGTGTCTATCATGCCATGCCTTTTCCCTTGCCTTCTGAACTTGCTGATGGAACCCTGTGACAAATTGATCTTCCTCAAGTTGTACCAACTATGAAAATCTCTCCTCTACTTCCCCAGAGTTCGAAAGATCAGTAATCTCTGCAACACACAAGCTAGGCATAATCAACTCTATTGGCATTACTGCTTCTTTCCCATAGACCCACCTAAAAGGTGTTTGTCCGATCAACTTTTTACTTGTAGTCCTATATCCCCATAATACTGCAGGAACCCTTAAGTCCCAATCATCCCTTCCTACATTGTAGATCTTTGTCAAAGTATTCTCCATAATTTTAATAAAAGCTTCTATTGTCCCATTGGCTTGAGGGTGACATGGTGTACTCTTCTGATGATGAATTTGAAACTCCTCAGTCAATGTTGCAATCGTCCTATTTAGGAAGTGTGTTCTTTGATCACCCAGTAGAATGTAGAATGCGTGGGCATCCAAATCGTGTAACTACATTCTCAAACAGAGACCTCACGACAGTCTTTGCGGTGTAGTCTATGACTAGTGTTGCTTCTGCCCATCTGGTCAAATACTCTGTCACAATGATTATATACCTAGCTCCTTATCTTCTCGTTGGTGGGATTATTATTCTAGCAAAGTATATTTCCTATTCATCAAATTCCTACAACGTAACATGTGGGTGTAAAGGCATCTTTTCCCTTCTAGATGGATTTCCCACCCTTTGACAAACATCACATGTCTAACAGTATTCTTTAGCATCCTTATGAAGTGTGGGCCACCACAACCCTATGAACAAAATATTCTGCGTTGTTTCTCTACCTGCCTAGTGTCCTCTGGTGATTCCTTCATGCACTTCTGAGAGTATCATTGGTATTTAATGCTCTAACACACATCTTCTCAATATTCCATATGCACCTAAATTGTGTAAGTTTTTTGTAATTAACTAATAGTCTGCTACTTTAACCACAAATTGTTTCTTTTGTACAATTGTCATGTCTGACGGGGCCATTCATGTACTTAAAAATCACACAGTGTCTTTGAAGTAGTCATCCACCATTTTAACTGCAAATAATTGTGCATCTGGCAAGTTGTTATCTAGATTCCCTGCATCTTCTCCTGATAGTATGTGCGATAAGTGATCTGGTCCGTCATTCAACTTCCCTGGTTTCACAACAACCTCAAAATCATATTTATGGAACAACAACAACCATATGCATATTCTCCCCCCAAACACTGGCTTGTTCACTAAGTATCTGAGTGCAAAATGGTTTGTGTACATCTTAAAGTGAGAACTCAACAAGTAATGTGTAAACTTCTGCATCGCATATACCATTGCCAATCCTACTCATTATGTGGTAGTGTAATTATTTTCCGTTGTTGACAAATTCCTACTTGCAAATGAGACTGGGTGGTCTTTGTCTCCTTCCCCTGGCCGAGATAATACTGTGCCTAATGCTATGGATGACACATTCACATGAACATGGAACTCCTTCTTCCAATCTGGGAATATCAAAATCGGCTTGGTCACTAATTTCTACTTCAATGTATCCAAACCTTTATGACAGTCCTCATTCCACTGAAACTTAGCTTCTTTCTTTAACAACTTCTCCATAGGTGTTGTAATCTGCATATAACCCTTAATGAACTTCCTGTAATATCATGTATGACCCATGGTTGCTCTCAACTGTCTGACTAATGTGGGTGGTTGCAAATCTAAAATCACTACAATCTTTGTCGGATCCACTAATAAGCCTGAATTACACACCACATGGCCCAACAAAATTCCAAAAGGTGTGCATAAAATACATTTCTTCAAATTCAGTGAAATCTGACATTGTCTACACCTATCCAACATTAACCTAAGTACTTTTATGTGATATTTCAATATACTAAACACAGTCCAATCATCTAAGTACACTTCAAGGAACTTATGAATACATTCCTTAAAATTTGTGACAACAACTCTTGAGAAAACTGCAGGTGCATTCTTTAGTCCAAAGGGCATCACTGTGTACTGATAACTTCCCCACTCTGTTGCAAAGGTAGTCTTATGTTTGTCTTCCTGCACAATCTTTATCTGGTGATATCCTGAAAATCCATCTGTAAAAGAATAATCCTCCTAGCCTCTTACATTATCTAGCACTTCATCTGTAAAAGGTGTTGGAAATGGATCATGTAGACATGCATCATTTAGTTTCTTCAGGTCTACACAATTCTTGATTCCCCCTGTATTCTTATCTTGTACCACCATTGGACTTATCCATTCTGATTCCACTACTGGTCCAATGATTCATGCTTCCAACATTTGGTTTATCTCTGTTTTCATCTTCTCTTTATACTCTGGGTTTAACCTGCAGGGTCTCTATCTTAGTGGCTTAGCATATGGTTTCAAAGGGATCTTCATTTCTCCTAACTCACCAACTATCTCCTTCATCTCTGAGAACTTATTTGGGAATATTAAATCTGCAATCTTCTCCACAGTTTCATCATTCCAGTAATTGCCTATCTGTGCAAACTTTGGGTTTTCCTTTGTCCCAATATTTACCTTTCGTGTCTTTAGTGGTTGTGAATACACAACAGATTCAAACTCTGGTCCTTCTACTACGTGTTCCCCCTCAGTTTCAGGTACTTGTATATTCATTGGATCTTCCTCATCGTGTTCTTCTTTAGCAACATTATAACATTCCAGTAGTTCATGAATAGAAGCTTTGTGTGTATTGCACATATGTACCACCTCCATCGACCCTTCTTCTGAAAAAATCTTGGTTCGAATGACCTATAAAGATGCATCTAATGATGGATATTCATGTTCAAAAGTAAATGTTACCTTAAACCTTTGAATCAACTCGTCCCAATTTATTGTTTCTCTGTTCATTTTTAGTTCCAAGTACTAGTTCTTAGGAATTGTATCCAGTGTATGTATAAACATGTGCGTCCATTCCTTCTTCGGTATCAAACTTTGTATGTTTCTGCACTGCTTAACATTATCTGTTGGATCACTTACCCCTGTATACTTTTGCACAATATATTCAACCTTGGTACCAAATCTCACTTACATTAGTCTTCTGCACCGCGACCAGTCTTCCATTCCCTTTTTATGTGCAACCCACCATCAGGCTGGAGTGTCCTTTAAGACAACATCTAGTGCCAACACTGTTTTTTGTTCAGGTATCTGCAAATCAAACACTTGTATGAAAGATTTTATGTCAATCAAACCATCATATTTGGCTGGGTCACGTAGCTTTGTTCCAATCCAGTGCAATGATCGAGTAATGCAGGCACATCGTCTAGTTGATACTTCATGCATCCTCTAATGTCAATGTTCCAGACCTTCCTCTGAGTCCGACACACAGAAGCTAATGCTTCTCCAACTTAACACACATTCTATAGTGGGGTTAACATAGTCATCCATCCATGCAGTCATATTATACAAATTGTCGATTTTGTTCCCTTTTGTTGGCTCTATGTACCTCTTTACTTCTCTTGGATCTAATGGTGCAGTAAACTTCAATTCTCCTACCTCAAATATCATTTCCATCCTCTTCAGATTAATGATCGCCTAATTTTCAAAGGCCCATTCTAACCCCATTAGTGTTGGATATGGCTGACTATCATCCACGATTTCAATGACTTCAAAATATATTGCTATATTGTGCACACCATCTATATTCACATGTACTCCTATCAATCGACCAATTGGTACTATCTTGTGTTGGTTTGTCAATCTTAACTGAAAGGGAGACCAAATTAACTTGGGTTTCCCCATCAATTCCCATGTCTACTTTGGTAACACTTTTAAATCAGAACCCAAGTCTAAAATAACGTTATCCACATCATATTCCCCATTTGCGCAGTTACTCTGAATTATTCGTTGGTCCTCTTTTTGCGCAGTACCTAATTCACTACCCTCTGTGCGGACGAAATTTCCCTTTTCTTGTGTAAAATGATCAATTATTTCACATAATGCATTCAACATAGTTTCATCTTTCATCAGTTCTATGCAACTTCTCAGAAAATCTCTTAGAGTACTTACCTTCTCAAGTGGATTTTCTGGTACAATAAGATCACAGACAAGAGGCACATATGATGTTGATGCTACCCAATCCGGTCCTAGTATCTATTTTTTTTCCCTCTGATACGTCTCCTTTTCTTGTTGAGGGTCAAATATCGGCATAGGTCCTATTGATTTACTCACCAATTACTCAACCTGCTTCCCTCCATTCGTCGCATTAACCCTTGTTCTAGCTCCTTTGTGCATAAAAACTGCTATTCTAGGTCCTTCATTTCGTTTCTCGGCTGATATCTTTTGTACACTCTGATTTGGGTTCTGGTTCGGATTCCCTCTTTCCTTCCACTTCGCAAGTAGTTGAGGAAAATATTTTGTCCCATGATCCAGTGCTCTACAATATGTGCAGGTTGTACAAGGATTCAGGTAGTTCTGAGCTAAGTGTCCTGATTGATTACAATTGTAACATATTATTGGTCCTCTACCTTCTCTGCCAAAATTTTCTCTTCTTTGACCTCTACCAAATCCTCCTCGGTTTCCTGGATTAATGTCTCTCTTATTGTTATAATTTGGACCACCTCCTTCTGTTGCAACATTTTCCTCTTGAATTTTATACATATCTGAAGTGCGCTCTCTCATCAAATCGAATGCATGACAATCCTTCTCTTTGTGCCCAACTGACTTGCAAAAGTTACAAAATAAGTTCCTTGGTGTACTTTGGTATTTCTGTAGCAATGGACACTCAGTCCGATTATGTCCCCATTTCTTACATATTTCACAGTATCCCCCTCCTGGTAATGGATTCAATGCTCCAGTTGCCAAATACTACGCAAAAGTGGGGCATTCGTCCTTATGATGTCCTTCAGTCCTACACTTGGTACACCACATTTGTGCATGCTTCACCTTCCCTTTTGTAAGCTCTTTTAATTGAATTGTTAAGACAACTAACCATGTTTGTACTTGCGCCATCCCTCCACCATCTCCTACAGGGGATGCTTCTAACTTCATTGCAATCTCCAAAGCTTAAGGCTGCAACACAACCTTTTGTTGAATCAACGACCTGCAAATATGTGGTAGTAGTCCTACAATAAACCATTCTTGGTGTTGTTGATTATGTGATGTCCCGTCCCCAAGAGTAGGCCAGCAGGGAATGACTTAGTAGTCTATATGTTCCTGTAGACTATAGTCAGGCACAAACAGGGAACAAGATGGAGAAATAAGGAGGAATTAACGGCTAAACGATGAATTAAGCCAAAATACTTAGGAAAAGTCCTTAATAAGTCGGAGATAGAATGAAAAGGTGTTAAGGGGGACTTAATTGACAAATAAATCACTTTTGGAGGAAAGGCGCCTAGGTTAAGTGAGGTCAATGAAGAATTAGATGGGGAAAGATATAGGGAGAATTTGACCTAATTCCTCATTATGCATTGTTATGATTTGATGTTGAGAGTTCCAGAGGAGGAGAGAGCCGACCTTTAACATTTTTGTGGATTTTGGAGGAAACCACCACCATTGATAGAGTTTTAGGTGTTGAGACACACTCTAGCCCATCGGAGATACCATCGGTATTTCACCATACTTTTCAAGAGTATCCATTGCAAAGTCTTTCATTGATGGTATGAAAAGTCAGTTTGAGGTTTGGAGAGCTGCACGAGATCCGTATCTATATTGTAGTTTCCTTCCAACCATTTGAGATCCATGGGAGCGCTTCTGACCATCTATCCTTCGGATTGACGATTGGAATCGCATAGATCGACTCATTCGGTCATTTAGGCGCAACTCTTCGGATGAGACATTTGGTGTTGCATGCAGAGTTCGGCGGAATCGGACAAATCAACCGACCCATTTCCTTATTTGGTGAGACGATAGTTTTGAGCCATGCCAGCAGCAATTTCCGTTGGTGCGGAATCCTTTTAGGCATCCGGTGCTCTAGGAGGCGCCAAACTGGGGAGTCGAGATCGGTCTGGGGCGAGATCGAGATCCGACACTCATCCATTTTGGTCTAGAGGCCAGGGCACTTCTATAGGATCATTTTCTGGTGCATTCTGACGGTCCATTCTTCTAGACGAGTTTTCCCGGTGGCCGATTCTGCGTATTTCTCGAGAACCGCATATTTTTGACTGATCTATGTGTGCATGCATCAGATTTTCTATCTTCTTATGATCACGGATATTTTTTTGTTATTTGATTGAATTCCAGTACTGATACATGAGATCTGACTGACGTTTATATTCTATATTTCCGGTAGGCTATTGTATTTCCATACTCGAACCGTTATTTTACATGATATTGGGAAGTTGATGTTCTCTACTTTTGCATGCATCACTTATATGTTGTTTAAACCTTAATATGCAACATGGTATGTAATAACCAAGCATGCACATGCATGCAATAACCACATGCACATGCAGCCAACCATTAATATCTCAAACCTGGCCGAAGCATCCGAGAAACCCCAGTTTATGGTCTGCCAAAGACAAATGGTAGATGGTAGCAACTATCTCAATCGGCCAATCGGGGATATTTCATTGGTATCATAGCTTTAGTCTTGCCATCCTGTGACTATAGACCATGAATACAACAGAAGAACCAGATGGTCGGGAGCATGAGGGTGACGAATACGTCGCGTACAGTCGGCGAAAGGGAAGTTGGGACAGACCTAACTTTCCTCCTTCCCTCCCAGTTCAGAGGAAAAAGAAGAGGCACACAAAGAAGCAGTGGCAGAACAAAGCGAGGCTGGCCGAAGAGGCTTGGTGACAGGTATTAGCGACCAGAGGGCAGTGGTAAAGGCCCAGTGGATCCATCTGTGGCAACCTTCATCACGGTGTCAGTGACATGCTAATGGCAGAAATGGACCATGTCTTAGTCTTTGGCTATGGTAGCGGATAGACTGGCTGTGGTGGGGCAATTCAGGGCACACAAGGAGCCCGCATGTATGAGACTCGGTGAAGTAGTAGACCCCGGTCGCCCACTAGCGATGTACCTGGGTTCTACGTCAGGTTGTTTCCCGGTTCACAGGAAGAAACGGTGGCGGCTCCTCCTCCCAGATGCTCTGGTGACCACTCATGCAGAGGACGTTGTAGAGTATCGGAGAGAGTATGCTGCCTTGGGCCATGACTTTCATCCGGACATGACCTTAGTCGAGTACAATGGACTCAGACTCAGGAACCAACCCAAAGAGCCACAGAGAGGAGAACAGCAGCAACAACAAGGGCATAACATTGACTTCATCAGAAAAGTTGGTAAACTCACCGCCATCTTTTATGGGAATCCATCGGAATGCTGCCAGATCTTGGGTATAGAAACTAGATACCTACTACAAAACAAACCCGGATGACCCGAGGTAGAAGGCCATCGGTTTCACCTACGGGAGGTGCTGAGGCACACAGTGGTGGTATCATGGATTGGTGACATTGGGTCACAATCCACATCACCTCCCTACTGAGAGTTCAAAGAGAGACTCATGGATAGATTTGATAGGAGGATCCAAGATCCACTTCAGAGATTTAGCCCGGTTGAGACAAACTGGCACTGCAGGGGCATTTATTGCAGAGTTTCAGAGGGTGGCATTTACAGTGACGGACATATCTGAGCGGCGATTGGTCATGCTATTCACGAAGGGCTCATGAAACCCAGGAGGTTGGGGTGAACGCCACCGACCTCATTCTTTGTAGGATGTCATCCGACGCACTAGAGATTTGGCGGATCCGGTGCCAAAAACTAAACCTTTCACTAAACCCTTTGTACCACAGAGAGCGATGATAGAAGAATCTTCAGGGAATGGAAGGGCAAGCTAAATTGGATGATGATACCGTGAGTTGATGAGGAAGAAGCTTTGCTTCTCTGACAGTTTGGGTTCCCTGGACGCCCAGTATGGGAAGGGACAGATCCACTATATTGAAGTGAATGGGGCAGGTGAGGAGGAGGATGAGGATATTCGGGCACTGACAGACAGTGATTAGAGGCGGGAACCCACACATGAGCCAGTGGCGACCCGAAGAAACCTTAGATATCGGCCAGGGCCAAGCCCTGGGAGGAGGCCAAACCTGGTAGAGAGGTGAAAGGGGGAACTATAGCCACCCTTTTAGGAATACCCAGGTACAACACTCTGGGGCCTCAAGGGCCTTGTACAAGGCAGCATGGCAGCTTTAGTTGGCGTGGGGCCACCCACAGCTTCATAGATGCATCCTTGGTAGCGAGGAGAGTTGCATACGAGAAGGAGTTTGAGGGATTCCATGTGGCGGTGGTGGATACATGATGACATGCTTGGAGATGATCCCTGACCTAGAACCCGGCAACTACACCCTGACCGACACGTTTTATGTAGTTGACCTATCATATACAGATGCCGTATTGGGGGTTTAGTGGTTATATTCATTGGGAGATTGGGTTCAACTATCGGACATTGACCATGAGCTTGATTATGCCGATGGATGAAGTTGTGTTGAGAGCATGTCTGAGGGAACTTTCGTGCAGTATCGGCAAAGAGGATGGGCGGATTTTTCGTCATGGTGATGTGGTTTACGCAGCAGAGTGTTGGATCATCATGTGAAAAGACTTAGAGGGTAGGGAGAATTACCATCTCTGGTCGAGCCACGGGACGTTATGAGCGGTGTTGGGCCAATACCACCAGGGATACCACTATATAGAGGATTTGAGCACATGATCGATTTGGAGGCAGGGGATACACAGGTGATTACAACACCCTATAGACACCCCAAAATATTCAAGGACAAGATTGAGAAAACAATCAAAGAATTGCTAGCTATGGGACATGCTCGGGCCCAACATGAGTCCTTTGTCTTGGTGAATGCTTGGTACTAAAGAAGGATGGCGCATTACGGATGTGTATTGATTACAGAGCTCTAAAAGCGATCAAGAATGGATTACCCTATTCCAGCATAGATGGTGATGGATATGAGTTACATGGTGATCTTCTTAGCATCGAGGGTGTAGGATATTGAGAAGACAACATTAAGATGCCATTTCAGACATTTTGAGTTATTGGTCATCTTTGTTTGGGTGCGATAGCGCGACCACTTTCAGGTCTTTCATGAACCATATCTTAGAAGACGATTGAGGAATTACCTTGGTATTCTTGATGATATATTGATCTACAACAAGACATGGGATGGGCATTTAGCACATTTGGGAAGGTCTTGGATATTATGAAGACCAGTCTTTATATGCCAAGGAATCAAATGTGAATTTGGCATGGGGAACTCTTGTATAGGGCATATCATCGGTGATGAGTCTGGTTCACCGAGGAAAAAATCAAACCATTGTGGATTGGTAACGCAAGAATCTCCACCGGTGAGAGGATTCTTTGGGTTATGTAGTTACTACATGCGGTTTGTCAAGGGTTTTTCACATTTGGGAGAACCACTCACATACTTGACAAAGAAGGGTGATTTTTCATTGGACAGAGGAGTCACAGCGGACATTCAACAAAATGAAGGAGGTTATGAGCACAGCACTGGTCGCCCTCCCAAACTTTTCTCGACCATTAGATCTTAGTCTTGTGCTGTCCGGTGGGGATTGGAGTGATGATGCGGGGGGAGCACCCATTGTGTTTGAAGCGAGAGCTCGGCAGTGGAAGACTCTATCATATTTGTAAGGAGATGCTAGCGATCATGCATGCTTTAACCAGAAATTAGTATCCCCGGTTGTAGGGTTGTAGTGAAGACTAATCATAATAGTCTCAAGTATTTCCTTGACGAGAAAGACCTCAGTGGTATAAATGTGGGTCTCAAAGATTCAAGCATTCGACTTTGATATTGAGTATGTCAAGGAAAAATGAATGTTGTGGCAGATGCATTGTCCGGAGACCAGCAGGATGTTAGATGATGGATATTTGTACAGATAGGAAATGTTTAGGGTGGAATACTCCAAAAAGTAATTTGTTTGTGAGGTGATGGACGAGCAAGTGATTGATGATATGGGGTTCTTGATGACGTCATTTTTCTACAAGAACCCGGATCTACTGATTCGAATCCACCACGAAAGGAAGATTACGAAGGTTATTAATCATGATTCACCAACAATAGGGCATCGGGGATACTTCAAAACTTATAGGCGGATCATGGAGAGATTCTCATGGAAGGTCTCAAGGATGATGTACTAAAAAACATCTGGGAGTGCACGACTTGTCAACAAAAAAAGTTTGAGCAGACACACTCCGCAGGGCTACTACAACCTCTACCCATTCGAGCTTGAGAAATGGGAAAGCATTTCCATGGATTTCATTAAATTGCGAGGTAGGGCTATTATATTTAGCCAGTGGTCGACAGTGACAAGGTCGCACATTTCTTACGCTACCATAGAATACAAGGCCATCTGAGGTAGAAGAATTGTTCTTCGGAGGTATTCGGTTGCACGGGGTTACCAGTGAATGGTCGATGATAGGGATGAGCTTCATCCCGAGCATTTGAGAAGTTACTGATTAAGCCGGGCGCAGAGCTAATACAGTACCATTACCACCCTGAGGAGCAGATGGTGAGACATAGATGCGTCAACAAATGGGTGGAAGAATTGTGAGGAACTATGTGGGGGCGACAATACACTTGGAATGGTGCCGCATATGGGTGAGTATTGCTACTACACGACTTACCATATGTCTATCGGATGTCACCATTCAGGGCACTATATGGATACGATGCACCCACCTTTAAATCGTGTTTGGGGATAGTAGGGTCCTGGGGGCCAAGGATTTGGTGGAGGAGAGTCAAAGGATCTTGCAATCAGCAAAGAAGAACTTGTAGTCAGCTCAGAACCAACAAAATATATACGAATTGAAACGAGTTGGCTGACTTTGAAGGTAGGAGATTTGGTTTTCTATGATACAACCATACCCATTAAATCTTCCTTGAAGAGGAGCCGGCGAAACCAAAGTTCTATGGGTACCGTGGGAGGATAAGCCGAGGATTGTATGAATGACTACCGAGGTAGCAAGATTCTGCGTTTTCCGCGTCTCTTACTTGTAAAAGCGGTGGAGACTGACGGGATAGCATTTCCACGGGAAGTTACCACCCTTGGATGAGGAGGGTCGATTGGAACTATGAGTAGCAAAGGAGGTACTAGGCGAGATTGAGGAGGATCCATCGAAGAGTGCTTGGTTAGATGGAGGGTCTTCCAGTGGAGGATGCCAAATGGGAGGGAGAGCATACGCAACACCTAGAGTTGATGTTGCTTGAGGACAAGCAATCTAGGTAAGGGAGGGCCCCGTGATGTCCGTCCCAAAGTGGAAGCCGGTGGGGAGTGACAGTAGTCTATATGTTCCGTGAGCTATATTCAAGCACAAACGAGGGAACAAGATGGAGAAATAAGGAGGAGTGCTTGACTAAGCGATGAATTAAGCCAAAATACTAGGAAAAGTCACTTAATCCTAAAGTCCAGCAGGAGAATTAGAATGAAAAGGTGTTGGGGGACTTGGTGATAAATAGATACTTTAGGAAGAGCGCCTAGGTTAAGTGATGTCAATGAAGAATTAGGGTTTCAGTGGATATAAGGAGAGGAAAGGCGACCTAATGGTTGATTATTGATGATTTTGAGTTGAGGAGACAGGTTCCAAAGGAGGGAGGTTTACTTCCATTGTTTTGTGGGTTTTTGTAGGAAACCACCACCATTGATGGTTTTAGGTGTTGAGAGACACACCTAGCCCATCGGAGATACCATCGAATTACCGTACTTTTGAGAACATCCATTCGCGAAGTCTTGTATTTCGACCCGGTGGTATAAGCTAGTTTGAGGTTGGAGGATTGCACGAGACCCGTATCAGTGCAGTTCCTTCAACCCATTTGAAGTCCAGCAGGCGCTTCTATTGAGCCATCTATCATCGAAATCTGACGGTGGAATCTTGCAGATGGACTCATTGACCATTTAGTGTGCAACTCTTCCGGACAGACATTGGTGTTGCATGTAGAGTTTGAAGCGAATCCGGACAAATCCTTCGACCCATTTCCTTATTTGGAGAGAAAATCGTTTTGAGCCATATAGAAACACATTTCGTTGTTGGAATCCTTTTGGGTGCATCAGTTACTCCATAGGCGCCAAACCCCCAGGGGGTCGGATCAAGTGCCAGAATTGATCCGAGATCAACACTCCATCCATTCCGGTCTAGAGGCGAGGCTTCTATTGGGCGAACAGAGCATTCGATGATCCATTCTTCAGATCGAGTTTTCCAGCGAGTAGCGGTTACCGTATTTCTCAGGAACCGCATATTTTCTGATCCTAATAGTGCATGCATCCGGATCTATCCATATCTTTTGTTCATGGGTATTTTATGTTATTTGATTGTATTCGATGCCCGTCCATGAGATCTGGTTGGCGTTTATATTCTATATTTCCGGTAGGCTATTGTATTTCCATGCTCAAACCGTTATTTTACATGATATTGGGCAGTTGGTGTTCTTTACTTATGCATGTGTCTTTTATATGTTGTTTAAACCTTAAATATGCACATGCAATAACCAACATATATGTTGTTTAAACCTTAAATATGCAACATGCACATGTAATAACCAACATGCACATGCAATAACCCACATGCACATGCAATAACCATTAAGATCTCAAACATACAACTGAAATGCATCCAAAAACCCCCAGTGTATCAGATCTACAAGACAGAATAGTAGATCAATAGCAAATATCTCGATCAGCGGAATCAGGGATATTTCAGATTAAGGATCTGGAATGTCAATCTACCCATCAAATCCTTAAATATTTGATCATATTCCCAAACTAACTCATTTTGTACTTGTTTGATTTCCTTCAACTCTGTAATGTGCGACGATTCATAGTTTGATTTCTTGAACTCTTTCAACAATGGTTGTCTAGTTTCTACTAAATTCCTTGCTTGTCTTGTAGGTGTGGTACTCTGCATTTTCATATACCAGACTAATGCACGGCCTCTAAAAGTTGTTTCCAACTGCGCAATATTTACATCTTCATCCTAGACATTTTTCGCAGCCCAAATTGTCTCACATACAAATAGATGTTGTTCTAGGTCCTCCGAACCAACTCCCTAGAACTCAGGCAGTCTCAATGTGTTGTCTAACCCCGCCATATTGTTTTGTGTAGAACCTCCACTCGACAATGTTGGTTCACTCTGACTCGGTGTACTACTTCCACTACTCTGGCTACCGCTACTCTTTCTTCCCCTGCTAACAATAAGTGATTTTGACAAATCCTCAAATGTTACTTCTGATCTAGGTGATGCACATGGGGTTATGGAATCGACACAGGATCCAGTCTGAGTAGGACTTACCGGTTCTTTTATTATAGGATTGCATTGAGGGTCTTATTCCTCTCCATGTATGTGCAACATTTCAAAGATCTGGACTATTGCGTAGGGTTTTCTCCTCTCAAATTCACCGTGTGACTCTCCTTTCTCAACCTCAATCTTCAACCTCTTGTACCTTCTTCCACTGCACGATACTCCAAACTCGTCTTCCTCTTCTGATACACATCCTTTGTTTCTTTTCATCCTTAGTCCCTCCCTTCCTTCTCCATTTCTTCCTTCATTATTTCCTACCTTCAAACTATCCTCTAGTCATCCCCCAGTTCCCCTATGTGCGTGAAACCCCTTAGAAATCAAACTCCATCATCATCACACACTTGTCACGCAACTACATCTTTATCCAGGTACCCAATGCTTTCATACACCTTCCGCGTAGACCCTTAAAGAAATTCCTTTCTACAACACTGTATGAATGGGTACAATCTACTGCAAATTCTGTAATATAACCCCCCATTATGTTTTCCAACCATAAATCAACTGCACAAGAAGTCTTATTACTTAGAGAATTCAATTGTCTTACCAATTTAGGAGTCTAGTTCCTCGACACTGTAGTTGGTACCTTCCAGTATTATCCACTAATTTTCCTAACCATTTAGTTAAGATGATCGAAAATTCACGAAAGAAAATCTCATGTAGCTCTATGTACACATACCTCTGCATACATTGCTTGTCTCTCATCCGAGGGTTTCTATTCTCTTTCCAAGCAAATTCTCTTTCCTTCCTTTCTATCCATTCGGTGAACTCTTTCTTAGTCGACCTCCAAAACATTCCCTTAATCATAGATTCTGAGTCCTGGCAACAAAACCATTTGTTGGCTCACAGGGGTAAGACCTAGGTTTAGTTTATTCGACCAACAAACCTTGTTGACACCATCCCTTTCAGCATCACCTACATGCAAGTGAATTCCCACCTGAGGCATCTATTGGGGTTGCAAGAACCACGTTTCTGCAGGGACGAGGGGATGGGAGGCTATCATCATGTTTATTCCTACTTATCTACCTTGTGTGTCATATTCTTTGTCCCTTTTCCCTTGATTAATTAGTAAACTTTAACTATGCAACACCATTGTGACACTGATTGCAACATAAACTTTTTGTTGTAACATTCATCATTACTATGCATCAATCATCTAGTAAACAGATCTAGATCTAGTTATGCATAAATAGAACATTCATGGACAATCACATAAAAAGGACATTTAGACACAGTTTTAATGTGGTTCACCCAAACCTTGGGCTACGTCCACAACGGATTTTTTATTCTTCTTTATGTAATCATCTCAGGCTTGCGCACTGCGCTTACAATATATACATCATGATGTATTTCCCCATCTTGCCTAGCCGCTCTGCAGTGAAAGCTTGTCTTCACAAACTCTCCCTAAATCTTTAGACATAGACTCCTCTCATTCTCAGTCTATTCTTTCAACCTCAACCTGTCATCAGTTCAACTTTCAGCACAACTTTAGCTTTCAGTCTCTTATTCGGTCAACATCAACAACCTACTCTACTCAAACCATTACATATTTATAAATAGAATCCAGGGTTCAAAACCCTACTCGCTTATCCCAAAACCCAATGATAACTCATTATTACAACTCATGACAACTCATTGTTTGGGCGTGTTTTTCTATCTTTGCACATGCATGTTGCTTTTACACTCCCAACTGTTGTTCTTCCTTCTTTTGCATTCCTAACTGTTGTTCTTCATGCTTTTGCGCGCACCCTCATTAATCATTCTTTGAATTGTCTATCCAACATGAAATAAAAATGTTTAAACTTTGAAGTCATATAACTTATCTAATTTAACCATCATGGTGTCACCCCTCCATGTATAATGGAATTTGAGTTGTTTGGGTGATAAATGTTATTGACGATTGTAATGCAATTGTAACAACAATGGCCTTAGTATGTTTCATTAAACTAAAATAAGTTTGTGTATATATAATCATTTAAATTTATATATATGAACATGCTACTATGTCTATCCAAGAAAAGATGTAACATCTCCAGTTTGTAATCCTCGCTAATTATAATGTAATTGTATAAATGTGATTTAGGTTGGTGAGCCGATATGTGTAGGGAGAAGAGCCTATATTGATTTAATATGGTCGGGGGCCAAATTGTGTATGATGTACATGGAAACAATTAATAAAATAATAATTGTTTCTTTCTATATGAGAGGGATGGAAATGATGGGGGGATATGATTCCACGAGAGAGGGAGCTAAAAGAGGGATCCAAAGGAAACCCATGTTATTGCCTAAGTTAATGTATATTTACCAAGTAATCATCCCTTTGACCTCTTAGACACTCAATCATTGAATTCATGTAAGAGGGTGGGTGTGAGAAGTCATATCCCTTAGAGCATGGGGAAAAAGTACAATCATCTTTGGGAAGAGTGAGAGTCAAGCAAGGAAGGGAGAAGAAGGAAATTTGTATGGAGAAGGAGGTAAGTTTTTACATGTTGATTTTGGGCAGCAAGAGGGGAGCTGAGTTCTAGGAAGAACACCAACCATGTTATGCTTGAAGGAATCCATTATTGGGTTGTGTTTATGCTGGAAATGTGGCCTGTGTGTTTGTAAAAATGAGTCGTGTGCCTGTGGAGCATTTCCTATGGAGGAAATCGCCCAAGAACCTTATGAAGGTCGTTGTGAACACTCCTAGAGAAGATGAGAGTTTCTAGAGTCCCCAGTTGATATATTCATGGAAAATCAAGTGCATTAGAAGCTCTGATAAATTAATGGTACAACCCAAGGGACTACTTTTAGAGAAGGGGGTACATTCCTTGGGTTGTGCAAGTTGTGGGGAAGAGAGTTTATGGATTGGAATTGTTGTTGGAGTAGAACTTGGGTTTTGGGTTGCTGAATGTGGAGAGTGGACAATGAAGAGGGTTAGTCTCCTTTTAGACTCATAGCCCTAGCTCGGGTGTGGCCTGTTGTTGAGAGAAAATGAACATCAATGCCTATGGTTGGGAGAAATGCCCTTCGTACGCAACCAAGTGGTTATTTTATAAACAGATAAGTCTTATTTTATGTTTATTATGTTATTTCATTGTGTAAATGGTTTTACATGAATATTATGTGTTGTAGTTTTTCTTGAATAGTTGCATTCATAGGTTTTTATTATGTTGATTGGTTGCATGATTTATTTGGCATCCTGTGTGCATGAAGAATTTTAATTAGTATCAAAATATGGTAAGATGTTTTGTAGTAATGTGGCTCAACATGGAGGCTAGGTATGTTACAATTTGGTATTAGAGATTTTGGTTCATCATCAGGGTTGTATGCGCCAAGATCAATGCGAATTTGACAAAATTTGTTGTTACATGTTTTGGATCTGTGACATATTTGGGGAAATTTGTGAAAACTAGAGAGAAATCCCTAGATTTATGAGATAATTCATGTCTAAATTTCCCTCAGAACCGTTTAAGAGGTGATCAAGAGCATCAATATGCAGGTTGCAGAAATAAATTCGACTTGGAAGGTCGAAATTTATGTTTTAATGACGGTTTAAGAAGTTGGGAGAGTTTGATGGATCAACAACCGAGATCACATTTGATTTTAAGATCGACAACCCATATTCATCCTAAAGTGACCAAAAAAGTATCAGTTTTTCATGTTGGAAAAATGGAGCAAATCGACGATCAAGATCCATTTTCAGAGTTTCACAAAATGGAACAAATCAACTGTCAAGATCCATTTACGGAGTTCGGAAAAATGGAGTAGATCGACGGTCAAGATTTTCTTTCGAAGTTGGCAGAATAGAGAAAATCAATGGTTGATACCCATAAACAAAGTTGGCGATCAACAACTCAAATTCATCTTAGATTTTTGTCAAAATTTTCTAAGTGTCGAAGTTCGACGAAATTCATGAGTGAATTTAGTTCACAAAGAGAAATCGTTAATCGCCAATGGTTGGGTCGGTGAAATCGGTGAAGTGTTTCATTCCACCAAGATAAATTGTCGATCACTGATGGTTAGGTCAGCGAAATCAACAAAGAGTTTTGTTTGACCAAGATAAATCATTGATCGTTAATGATAAGATTGATGAAATCGATGAAGTGTTTAGTTCATCCAAAAGAAATTATCGATTCTCGATGAATGGGGAGAAGGGGATGAGGTGTCATACCACATCAACATCTATGTGTCATGCCACGCCAGTGCTGACATGTCATACTATGTCATCATCCACATGTCATGCCACATCGACATCCACATGTCATGCCACGTCAACATCCACATGTCATGCCACATCACCTAGAGAAATCACCGATCATTGATGGTCGGGTCGGAAAATTGGTGAGGTGGTTCATTCTCCAAATGGAATCACCGATCGTCGATGGTCGAGTCGACAAAATTGACGAAGTGTTTTGTGCATCCAAGAGAAATCGTCTATCGTCGATGGTCGGGTCAACAAATTCAACAAAATATTACAACTTTAGTTCGCCAAGGAAAATCGTCGATCATCGATGATCGGGTTGGTGAAATTGGCAAGATGGTTCGTTTGCCAAGCGGAATTGTCGTTAGCTGATGGAGCTCAGATGGTGGAGATGGACGGTCCATATTGCTTCGAGTTGGCGATCAATGGTTGAGATTAATCTACAAGATTGGTCAAGTTTAGTGGATCGATGGCTGGGATTACTCCCAATTTTGAGATCGATAGCTTGGATTAAAAGACTGTTATAGCAGTAAATTAGTTTTTTTCTAAGAAAATTTCCAAATTTTGAAGGTCATCAACTTGCAGGGGCATTTTGAGGCCCTAAACAACATTTCTAGGTAGTCTAAACGAAGAGAACTATGTGTACCTTCAGTACACACAATCTTTGTTGCTTAAAAGGAAAGAGTTTACTCAGATATTTCCAACAAGCTATTTCAAGTGCAAAGCAGAGCTCGTATTTGAAACAATGCAAGGTATATTTTTGGCACCATTTAACTCTAGAGGGAATAACTCCTTGCTCAGAAGTTAGTTTGGGGCACAAGAGCAGTCTATGGAAAGATCACAGACTATAGAAGACAACCATGGAACTAGAATTGGAATCTGGTTTTCTGAAATTGTACAGGATAAAAGAAAAGACACATGTAACAAAGAGGGATAAAATGAGAAAACAATCTAAACTTCTGTAGACCATAACTATTATCCTAGAGCCCAGATAAAGATGAAATTTTGATAGATAACTCAAAATGCAGGTATGGATATGCTCTTTTGGACTCTTGGTAAAATTCAAAAGGAGTTGGTGTAGGGATGCTTAAACATGGCCAACATTTCTAAGTCGAGAGAAAGTGAAAAATGACAAAGTTGTCATTTCCAAATTGTTGCATATTTTTTACCAAAACATCACTTTGACAATCTGAGAGTTGTGAATTTAGTGTCATCTATATTATTAGTGTTTCGTACAAAATTTTTCTTGTTTCCTAACATATTTTCTTATACATGTGATAGAAGTTGGCCTCTGAAAATTATTTGAATCAATGAAACATGTGCAAAAAAGGGTGAAAATGTTGATTTTAGGAAGCCGTAACTTTTAGCTCAGAAATTAGATCCAAGCATGAGTATAGCCATTGGAAAGATAATCCAAATGAAAACATGGAAGAATGATTGATTTCTCTAAGGAATCATCTGGTTGGCTCATAAAGTTGCAGGAAAATTGGAGTTGGATTCCATGAACCATGCAACTATTTAAAATGAAAGTTTTCCAAAACAATTTCAACTTTGGAAAGACATTTCCATATGTTGGAGATACATATCCAAGATGAGTATTATTCCACAAGGAGTGTTGATACTCATTATAATTCCTGTGCAAAAGTAGAGAGGCACGTTTGGAAATGCAAACAACCTGGTAATGGAAAAATGGGTTGAACTTAATAACATGGAATTGTTAATACACAAAGAAGCATTCAAGCAAAGAATGTTTTCTCTAAGTATTTGCTAATAAAAGAATCAGATGAATTAAATGATTGTGTAGGTTTGTTGCAAATTATAGTTCCAAGATCTGATGGACATGGAAGCATGGCAGAGCTTGTAGATTTGGCTGAAAACAATAAAGAGTTGTAGAGGAAAGTGCAGAGCTACAAAATAGGGAGTGATAGGTTGACAAATGACTCAAGAAGAGAAGATGAAGGTTAGTATTCCATTGCTACATAGTTTGAATGGTTTACAAAGGTAATTCAATAGAGTTTATCATATGAAACATGAAGCCAACATGAGAAGAATGTCATTTGCATGCAAAGGGAGTTAAGGAGGATTCCATAGCCTTGAAGGTAGAATGTAGTGAAGGTGGAAAGGTTTGTTGCAAGAGAAAAGAAAGGATTTCATGAGTTGAGGCATGACTGAGGAACTGAGTGAGTCATCTCTATGTGCAAGCATAGTAATGTAAGAAAAATGAATTGTTAGCTATGACTTAGCTACTTTTGTCTAAAAGTACTTAGAGCGAGAATGTTTCTTCTATTATCAGAGCACGCAGTGGAAGCATGGTACAAGTGCAAATGGAGGAATGTAGCATTCCATTTGGAGCAGAGTGGTCTTGAGTGGCCAAGTAGGGATTCACAATGAATCACTCAATGAAGTGAAGATAAGTATTTAAAATTGAGCAAAGCTAAGGATAGCAAAGGATGTTGGAAACAATGACATGAAGGAAACATTTCAGTATGTTGAAATGCCAACCAATGAGGTTGATTTCAAGACTAGGTTAGTCAAAGAATGTAGAATGGTTAATTAGACTGTCATATTAATATGTAGCTGGAATAATGCATTTTTTCAGTGCTTCGAATGTGGAAGGATTCAGATTAAGAAACAATGGTGTGTAGATGAGCATAATGGCAGTGCATAGGGCAGCGAGGATTTATAGAAATTCAAGGACAACCATCTACAAAAAAATAAAAAATAAATAAAAATAAAGCCGAAATAAATATGCATTGGAGTGCATAATGGAAGTGATGCATGATGCATATAATAACGCTAGAATGCATGTGCATGAATTAGGCACGATGAGATTGAATGCTTAATGCGTATTGATGTGCATTTGTGCATGTGGACATGCCTGACCATGCTTGTGGCATGCTTGTAGACTAAGAGTGGTCTACTATTATGTGTGAAATAATGATGTCATGATAATCGAATCAGACTAATAATGGATTGTGTATCTAAGAAAAATGTTTATAGCATGGTTGAGAATGATGTTGCTACTGTATATGAAGACCATCTGTATGAAGAAAATGATGATGGAAAGATGTTGATCAAGAGGTTGATAAATGAAGCATGTGAGCTTCTACAAAATACCAGTTGATCAAGTAGTATCAAGTAATTTGATAAAAGCCATGCAAATATGCATTTGGTTTCTTATAATGCATAATGTTGAAGGGAATTGAGGTAAGAATTCCCTCAACTAAATTTTTCAATATTTGAAATTGATGAAAAGGAAGAGAGCCTTGAAGGTGAAAATTTTATTGATGCTTGAATGCATTTATATAGAAATTTAATTACATATTTTGTTATGTTGGTTATGAGATCATAATCAGGTCAAGTCATGGGACATACTCCTACTGCAACAATGAATGCCATTAGAGATGGTCATGTGTGAGGCTTGTTGAGGTTGGAAATGGAAAGACTATAATTCCATACAAGTGCATAATGGTCTTCCCTTGTATGATCAATGTTTGGACTGCAACCTATTTGCCAACATGGGAAAGCACTAAGGGAATTATATTCTTACTGGTGTGTATGGGTTGAAGAGGAAGGTATCCAAATGATTAAACATGTAAATGGGGAAGAGTTTGGATGAGGAATTGAGGCGTTGGCTAGACCTTACAACTCACCACGGTGGAGTACATGACATGGATATATGGTATTTTGAAGTCAATGCAAGGATGCATTGTGTAGATGTGGCCATGGGTATTGACACATTGGTTTGTTTATTGGTAAAGTTTGATGGCATTATGAAAAGCTTGGTGTGATGATAATGCATGTACAATGAATGATAATTTCATTCCAAATTATATGATTAATAGTTGAATTTGATTTTTAATACGAATAATGGCTAGAAATGATTGAATTGTTGGTAAGATACAATTCTGAGATCACTTCATGAGTTGTTATAAATGTGCATGAATTCTAACAATTTGTTTGGCTGCATGAAAGTTAGAAAATTGCAGGTAGAGTGGTCTTGGATATGGCAATGATGTAAGCCCATAAGGAAGACGGATACCTATAGTTGCAAGAGCCAAATATAATGAGCAGAAAACTCATGCTTAGGAAATTTTGTTTTCCTGTATAAAATAGATTTTGAAAATTGTTATGTTGATGTCTCATGATGACTATATGCGTGTACATATGAGATAATATCTATTGAAGCTATGAAATATAAGGAATAAGGCAACTGTTAGGACACTGACACCCTATGATTACCACAAGTTACATATTGTAAGTGGGATTTTGGCAGTAAGTTGGTGCTCTCCTTGCATGTGAAAGCCTTGAAAAGATGAATTTCCCAAGGGACTATGCATTAGAGAAGGGGATGCCTGATCCTGCAGGGTGAGTATAGCAAGGAAGAGAAAACTTAGTAATGCATATGGCATGGTTGTTGGAATCATGTGGGTGTGTCAGAGAAGAAAAATGAGCTAAATTCTTTCTCGTGGCAGTGCTATGAAGCACAATATAGCCATACATATGAGTATTGGTTTATGATTGCAAACTTATGTTGAATAAATGTTTATATTTTGGAGTTGAAAACTCTTGTGAATAAGATGATTTTTATATGATAATGGATATAACGAGTATAATTTATTAATGGTTGCTAGAGGAACAATTGAAGAATGGAAGACATGAACCAAACAATATTTTTTTTTGGGATAACAAGAAGAAGCAAGTTGTCAGGCTTGTAGAAGAAGCAAGTTGTCGGGATTTTAGAAGAAGCAAGTTGTCGGGATTGTAGAAGAAGAAAGTTGTTAGTCTTGCAAAAGAACCAGTTTTTTAGGCCTGAAGAGTGAACACCTGTGTGTGATTTGCACTGGAGCAGTAAGCTTGTTGTTATTTTGTTTCTTGGTAGTTTTTCCTAGCAACGAGTTCCCTTGAGTTCCCAGTAGTGAGATTTCAGGTTACGTGTGCTAGAGAAACCTTGATAAACGAATGGGGCACCCGATGGACTGAGAGTAGTAAAGGGGCATATTCATTGGGTTGGTCGGGTCGAGAGGAAGAGAGCCGATGGAAATCAAGATAGTTGTAGGAGAATGCTAGTGGGTTGTGGAACTTCTGAATCTGCATCTCTAATACTTCCTAGTTGGTTGTGCATTAGAGCCCCGATAAAAGAATGGTACAACCTGAGGGATTGATTGCAGAGAAGGGGGTACATTCCTTGGGTTGTGTAGACTAAGGGGAAAGATAGATTGTTGGTTGGAATTGCTGCCAGAATTATAAAATGTGAAATCAATGTGTATGTTTTTTGGGGGCCAGAGTTCCTATGTATATATGTTTGGGTTGGAATGCCTGTGTGATATTAGGTCGGAGAGCCTATATGTTGATTAATGGTTGGAGGGCCTGGAATTGTAATAGGCATGTACACCTGTATGGTGTTGTGCATTAAGGACAATGCAAAAATAAGGGGGAGGGGATGTAACATCCCTTGTTTTTAATACCTGCAAATTATAATGTAATTGTATAGAGTTGAGAGGTTAAGGCTCACTTGGTCGGGGCTAGGGGGTTGACCAGCTTGGTCGGGTTTGGTCAAGGGAAATAATAGATCTATTATTGACTGGATTTTCCCTTAAGAGTTTTCCAAGATAAATCTTGTGTGATTTATGTGTGCATGTTTCTATGTTCTTGGTATTTTTATCTCTCTCGCATTTTTATTTCAGCAAATATGTTGCCCTGTTGCGGATCTGAAACCCAAGGGTTTGAAAGGAACACGAGGTTGTGCAACACATGGTGGAAGATGAACATCAAGGCAAGATGATGGTAGCACAAGTCCTAGGATAACAACAATAAAAAAATGTTATTATAATGGAGTTGAAAATTTAATGTAAATGGGCATATCACTGTAAGACCTGGTTAGGCATGTGTACCCCTGGTAGATTACCGATAAAGTCTAGACATAGACCTAGGTGATAGGGGGGGCATATCAGATTCTCGGATACCCTAGTTATAAAATTTGATGGAGGTAGGGCCTTGAGGTGAACATTGCAAACTCACTTAGTTAGCTTGGATGGATTTGGTCAAGAAAAGCCCCAAGTCAAGTTTAAAGTGGGGAATGTTTGGTTAAACTTGACTTGGTGAAAGAGTCAAAGTTGTTAGGTCAACATAAGTGGTTTTAGGCACATGGTATTGGTGACCTATGGTATTGAGCCTATGGATTACATGTAATGAAGCCTTTAAATAGGCTTAGGAGACTCCATTGTAATGACTTGAGAGTTGAGCAATGAAGGCTCACTTGGCCTGGGCCAGGAGGTTGATCGGCTTGGCTAGGTTTGGTCAAGGGACTAATAGATCTATTAGTTGGTTTTTCCTAATTTGGGTTTTCTAGGATAAATCTTATGCATGATTTATGTGTTTTATTGTTGATGGTTTATTATTTTACCTTTCATGCTTTGCTTATTCCTTTTAGGATAAACTCTCGATAACTTGCCTCTTCGAGGAGGCAACCTCCCAATGAGATAACCTCCAATATAACATATTCTCATTCATGCTCAAGAAGGAGGATTCCATCTTTATTTATAGTCTACCAAACACTAACTACATAGTGGGACTTATTTGATGAGACCACATTACATTTATTAAATGTTAACTACCTAATGGGGCATTATTTAATAATAACTAACATCTTGGACCTAGTCCACATTACATTAAATGGCCACCATACTTATCCTACTCTTATCTCTAATTGACCCCACACACCCCTATTACAACCCTAGGGAGAATCCCAACATCAAGTGGTCCCTTACCATTTTCAACTAAAGTATTAAGTGTATTTCTTCAATGTTATGTATTTTTCATAAAATTGGTGTATTGTTGTTTAGCTATATGCTGAAGAGACGATGTTATTCTTGTTGGGTTAATACGACTTGTAGTTGTGTTTGGTAGGTCCCTTGGTGGATTTTCACACAAGGATTACATGATAATAAGAGTAATATTTTCATTTTATGACAATACATCTTATCTTGATGTAGTCGATATCCTTGAGTGTTTCTTGAGCCTTTGCTTGGCTTAACTTTCCACTAGGGAGTGCCTTCCATGTGTTTAACATTGGATTCTATCGTATGCCTTGTGTGTTGGCTCCTTCCATATGCACAAACATGGCTTCTTCTAGATCAACTTCATCGGTGGTGGTTTGATAACACCCATGATTGACTTGTATGATAAAGAGCCTTTCATACATTGGTGGTTATGTTAAAAACATTTAAAATTTCCTCTCTTGACAACCTTTATGTTTGAATCCATTCCATGAATGTGCCCATCCATCATATCACCTTCCATCATGTATGGAATTCCTTTTGTTTTTCCTCTGATGGCTTCTTCCAGGTTCTTTCTAAGGAAAGTCCCATATATTTCAGATACCCATTACCACTTTGTGTTAGATTTGCCTCAATGCGAGTTCACTTTTACTGGAGTTGGCATCCCAACACTCCACAACTCCACTTGTTTGTTCACTTYGACTACTAAGATCATATTGAACCTTAGMTTTATCATTATATTCAGTTATTTACTCAATTTGAGTCTTACTCCAGGGTTGTAAAAGGATCAAGTATATGTAAATTCCATTCACTATAAACATAACTCTACCAACAATGTGATTGGGTCGATCTCAGGTTTTTGAGTTAGGGTCCTACTTATTGCAAATGAGATAACCACACCCCTACAAACCACACAGATTTCGTTAACTAGCCAACAATAGTTAGCATCCAACGATGTTACTAATTTGATTTTTGTTTATATTGGTGTATGATCCAAGTGGATATCACTGGCCACCCACCTCTTCCACTGACTCAAGGCAATTCTCCATCTTGGAAGTTTTGTTATAATTTTCTAGGTCCTAAACTTCTGGGGGCATTTTGAGGCCCTAAACAATATTTTATGTAAAGGGTCAAGGGCCTAGGTTTACCTATGACAAACCCAGACCATGCTGCAATATTCTAGTCCTCAATTAAATCTTTGCAACGAGATACTGTAGCCCCAAATGGAGATTGTATGCAAAAGTTGCACCCACAGAAAGTTGATGTAGAAACTCATTCCCAAAAATACCTTTTGGCATTTCAAAAACACATCTTGGCACTTCACCTCCTAGGGTTAGGGTTTTGTACCTTCAAGGTTCTTGCTTTATGTTAAAATGTCATCTGTTTGACCTCTTGTATTATCTTTTGCAAATGAGCGTAGCTAACATCTCTCTCTATGTTTAGAGATAAGCTACCACCATTCTAGCTAATTTGTGTTCTATAATATTCCATTATTTTATTCATTAATAGAAGTTGGGTTTTCACAGTATTATTGTGCTCTCTTTTATATAACATTAAGTGTTTCATTTCATTCTCTATACAATCCAAATCAGTGGTATCAAAGCAACCTGCTCCTTTTCATTTTCTTGATACATGTCCCCAACGAGGTCAGGGTATAGAGAGTTGGGTCTCAAGCTAGTTTCATTAGGAGATGACTGCTCTTGCTAGCCCAAGCGACCTCCCATGGCAAGGGAAAACTGAGATGAAGGAGCTAGAGATGCTATCAAGTTTTTGTTTGAGGAAGCCCTCGCACGACAAAGGAACAAGATGATGGAAAACGTTTCCCATATCCTTCAACGACTATCGACAGTGGTTGAGGCACCTTCAATAAGAAGCCATTTCAGAGGTGCGATACCCTTCAAGGTACAAGTTAACTTTGATATCCCTTTATTTGAAGGTCAGATAGATGCAAATTATTTGGAGAAATGGTTAAATTTGTTAAAAGGTTATACTTTGTTAAAAAAATTATGACACTGAAAAGATCACCTTTGCACTCCTTAACGACCTTCCCCGTGTCAAAGATTGGTGAGAAAGCTATTGGGAGAGACATAAAAATGATGAGTTTATAACATTCATGATAGGACCCACTAGGGTAGCCTTTGTTGATGCCCTAAAGGAGGAATTCTACCTTGTTGGAAGCTATGATGACCAATACACAAGATGGACGACTTTGTGTCAGGAGAGAGACCAGATAGTGTCAGAGTACACCAACATCTTCCATACCTTGTGCTCAAAGCTAGGTATCAAAGAATCCGAGCGGCCCCTGGTTTTGAAGTACTGTAGCATCCTACATAATTATATCCAAGCAAAGATGGATTTCTTGGACATCTCCTCATTGGGAGTCACTTATCAATACGCTACCAAAATCGAGTAGAAATTTAAGCAGCAAAATAAGCGAGAGTTTGAGTGTGCAAATACACCACAACAAAAGTATGGTAAAGGAAGCCCTAACTCGCAGAACAAGGAACAAAGCAGGGAGAGCCAGCCTCGAGAAAACCAGTTCAATCCACATGCAAAGAAAGGTAATGAAAATTCAAATAAGGACATTAGAAAGTGGTGTGAGTTCCACAAAATCCCCTGGCACAACACTTATGAATGCCACTCAAAATAGTCATTGTTGGTCGATCTTAAAGTAAAAGAGTAGGAACTTGACTTGGACTTTGTTTCAGAATGAGATAAGGGAAATAAGATAATCGATGTAGAACCCAATGCTACCATCACAACCACAAAGATACAACCAGACGAGTCAAAGGAGCTTGAGGGGGGGGAGTGCCTCTTCCATTCACAGATGTGGGTGAAGGGGACCTCACCACATTTTGTTGTTGAAAGCAGGAGCTAAAAGAATCTGATCAACCAAGGTTATCAAAAGATTGAAGTTGTTGATAATGCCACACCCCGAACCATACACCATTGGTTGGTTGAGCCAATGACGAGACCTTCATGTCAGCTAATAGTGCCACTTGTCCTATGGCATCAAGCCCTTCAAAGATGAGGTATCATGTGATGTTGCCCCACTTGAATTTTGTGATGTTCTTTTAGGAAAACCCTATACATGGAAACATTGTGTTGTTTATGAGTCCTGACCCCGTAGTTTCATTGTTACCTTGGGAGGTCATCCCTAGAGGGTACAAGAGGTAGTTCTGACTACTGCCATTTCATTGATCTCGACAAACCAGTGCCAAAAGGTAATCTCTCAAACTGCCAAGTTTGCCCTCTTCATGGTTCAGTAAAAAAGTGAAAGAAAGGTCATCGCAACCACCACAACCTTAGCATATGATCTCTCTACACAATAGAAGTAGGTGGACAAGGTTGTAGAGGAATAAAGAGACATATTCACCTCACCTATAGGGGCGCATATACAACATTAGGTCAAACATCTCATTGACTTGATACCTGGTGCTCCCTTACCCAATGGTCCAATATATAGACACTCCCTTCTAGAGAATGAAGAAATAATGTGTCAAATTCATGAGCTCATCTGAAAGGGCCACATTAGATTGAGCTCCTTGCCTTATGGGAGACCAAATATGTTGTCACAGAAGAAAGATGGTACATGACGACTCTGTATTGATTATAGAGCCCTAAACAAGATCACTATTAAGAACCGATACTCGATCCCCTAGATTGACGATCTTATTGATCATCTTAAGGGTGACAAGTTCTTTAGTAAGATTGATCTAAATTCAGGTTACCACTAGGTTTCGATAGAACAAACTGATGTATTAAAGACAACCTTCAAATCTAAAGAAGGCCTTTTTTAGTGGTTGGTCATGCCTTTTAGATTGACTATGCTTCAACAACATTCATGAGGATGATGGATGATATATTGTGACCATTCACAAACTCTTTCGTGGTTGTATATTTGGATGACATCCTCGTCTTCAGTCGGACCTGGGTAGAACACTTGCAACACATTTAGTAGGTCCTAAGCACCTTACCACAACACAAGTTATATGCCAATTTGGAGAAATGCTCATTTGACATGCAGAGAATTCAATGCTTGAGATACATTGTGGATGAACATGGGGTGCATGTGGACCTAGACACGATCCAATTCATTCGTAATCGACTAGCCCCGACAACTCTAGATCTCACAATGCTTTCATTCACAAGTCTTCCATACACTATTCTTCATCACGACTTTCAGTTCCTCTGCTTGATTGCTTTTAGTGAGTTCATATCAGGCTGGTAATCTTGTGATTCTTGATACAATGATTGGTTGTTCTGGCTTCTCTTTCTTTCTTGGAATCTTCATGTTCTTCTTTATGTTTTTCTTTAGCTCTTGGGTCCATGGAGTTTTGTATAGATTCCATGCCCTAAAGATTCCACCTTTTCCTTTCATCATAGGATCACGGATGTGAATGGACAACTAGGGATACTTTAAGGCTTTTCTTCGAAGGAGACTTCTTGTAAGGTCGAACTGAACACGTACTGCTTTTCATGTTTGCT
>SNQJ01S0030394.1:29269-41896 GCA_010110895.2 Picea sitchensis | reverse complement strand
CAAGTGACCAAAGGTGGATCTAAAGTCAAGTTTGTCTGGTTTGAATCACAACATAAAGCATTCTAGGATCTGAAACACCACCTCTACTTCGCACCAATCCTCATGTTTCCAGACTTGCAATAGTCATTTGAGATTGAGATAGATGCCTCTGACTATGTTATTGGTGCAATCCTCACTCAATAGGGACATTCAGTGGCCTATCACAATTATAAATTATCTGACGTTGTTTGTAGATATCCCACCTATGACAAGGAGATGTACTCCATTGTGTAGGCATCCCGAAAATGGAAGCATTATATTCTAGGAAAGGAAATGATAATCAACACTGATCATAAGCCTCTACAATTCATGCAGACACAATGAAAGTTGCAAAATGACTGACATTAGAAGTGGTTCACATACCTGAAACAATTCCCCTTGAACATTAAGTACAAGAAGGGCAGTGCCAACTATGTTGTAGATTGCCTCTGTCGACTCCTGATTATGACACTAACCAGAGTTCTTAATTCCCGTGGACACGAGACATATGGGTGGCCACAATTATATAACAATGACTCTGACTTCACTGCCACTTATTAGACATTGAGTGCATGCAAACAAGTCCTGAGCTTCCACCTATAGGATGTGGTCTTATGCTATCTAGGCCATCTTTGTGTTCCTTCAAGTGAGTATGCAAAGTTAATTTGGGAGGCACATTATAGTTGGATGGTAGGGACTTCAATGTGGAGAAGACAATAACAATATTTTAGAATTTTTTCTTTTGGCTAAAGCTCTGACATAACGTTAACCAATATATCAAGTCATGCATTGCCTGTGCCATCACTAAACCATCCATCAAGAAGCAAGGGTTGTACACTCCTCTCTCTATCCCAAAAAAGCCTTGAGAGTCACTCTCCATGGATTACATGTCAGGTTTTCCCTCCACCAAACATGGTCACGATTGTGTCTTTATGGTTGTCAATAGGTTCTCTAAGATGGCCATTTTGGCACCATGCAAAAAGAGTATCATAACTAAGGCCATTGCTAGGATCTTCTTTGAGCATGTTTGGGTTCATTTTGAGCTACCATGGACTGTTATTTCAGATAGGGACAACAAGTTCCTCAGTAAATTTTGTTTAAGCCTATGGTCTTTGATGGACACCAAGTTAACCAAATCCACTTCCTTTCACCCCCAAATAGATGGGCAAACGAAACTTGTCAATATGATGATTGTGCATATCCTACGCATGTACAACTCTAAGTATCCACATATGTGGCATGAGAGCCTTCCATATGTTGAACATAGCTAGAACATAGTGCTCCATAGCTCTATTGGCCACATCCCTTTTCAGGTGTGCTTGGGGTTCTAGCCATTAGCCCCCATTGATGTAGCTCTTCCTGTTCCATTTTCACCAACATAGTCCTCCCATGCTTAGACCAAGGCAAATAAAATATCCAATTTGGTGAACGGATCCATCACCTCCAACAACGAGTTCATGATATATTACAGAAGACCAATGCCAAGTATAAACAGTGACATGACCAACATCAAGTTCCAAACAAGTTTCAGGTTGATGATAAGGTTTGGTTGCATTTGTAGAAAAAACGCCTCACAACCCCCCACAAGAAGTTCAAATCACTCTGATATAGGCCTTACACCATCACAAAGGTTGTGGGTGAAAATGCTTTCGAATTGAGTATTCCTCCTTTCCTTGGCTTGCACTTAGTATTTAATGTGGAGCTGCTTTGACCATGTTTCCCACCTCTACTGGACACCTCAAAGGTGGTTGAGCAATTAGCTCCTACAAAAGTCAATCCCGACTGCCTTGAGCAAGCGATAGTGGATCAGATCATGGACACCAAGATGAAGGGACCCTGTTAGTAAAACATATAACTCTATTTGGGTTGTCAAAGCGAGACAACTTCTTCAGCAAGAAAAATGGCTCACCAAGATTCAGATTCAACAAAAGTTTCCCCATCTATTGTGAGAACTTGACACAATGGGGACCATTTCTTCCTAAGGGGGGAGGATTGGTCTAGGTGGATATCAGTGGCCACTCACCTCTTCCGTTGATTCAATGCGATTCTCCATCTTGGCAATTTTGTTATAATTTTATGGGTCCTAAACTTCTGGGGTCATTTTGAGGCCCTAAACAATGTTTTATGTAAAAGGATCAAGGGCTTGGGTTTACCTACAACAAAGTCAAGCTATGCTGCAATATTATAGTCCTCAATTAGAGCTTTCCAACGAGTTACTATATGAGCCAAATGGAGATTGTATGTGAAAGTTGCACCCTAGAAAGTTGATGTAGAAACTCACGCCCAAAAATACCTTTTGGCATTTCAAAAACACCTTTTGGTGCTTCGCTTCCTAGGGTTGGGGTTTTAAATCTTTAGCTTTTGCAAATGAGTGTAGTCAACATCTCTCTCTCTTCAGAAAAACTACCACCATTCTAGCCAATTTGCGTTCTACAATATTCCACTATTTTATTCATTAATATAAGTTGGGTTTTCATTGTATTATCGTGCTCTCTGTTATACACCTACGTGTGTTTCATTTCATGCTCTATAAAATCCAGATCAATGTCCCCTTTGTCTTCCACCCGATTGTGTTTGGAGCGAACCTCCAAGTTTTGTCAATGTACAAGATTTGTGACTTGTTTGGAACATCTTTAAACAATACCAATAGTAATTATTAGTTGATTAGTGACATATGTAATACAATTACAACTTCAAATATCCAATCACATTCATTTATGTTGTTTTTCAATTCACCAACTTCGTTAAAGAGGTGTTGACTAGAAATGGTGTTTCCTTGGAGTGCTAAGTATTTTTATTTTGATAATTTCTCCACTAAAGATTGGGTATTTTTGTTTTAACTTAGCTATTTCTCCCCCCCCAAAAAAATCTTAGCGAACCTCATCCCATCATTTCCACTCATACCCATGGATAGTCAGTGCCTATCAAATCGATGTGGGGTTTGAATAGTGGACTGATGTAGGGCTTGACTATTTACATAATAGGTATGTCATGGGCCATGTAACGAACTTCATGGTTTTTTCTTCTTTGTTATTGACTAAATATTCTTTGCATTGCATTCACTTTATATTCATGCATCCTTTAACAAGAGAAGTATGAGGTTTTTAGGAGTGCAACATTGATCTTAGAAGACCCAATGGATGCTATTAGAGTTAGGACAACATTGATCTTTTTGCAACTTTCCTTAGCCATGTGAGTGAGGACGCTTTTGAGGTCATCTCTAAGGAAGAGTGCAATAACTACAAATGGTGTTTTCACTACTTACTTTCCTTTTTCAATAATTTTATCTAGGAGGTGTAAATTGTTTAAAAGTTAAATCATACAACATGATATATCCACTTTGGGAAATTGTCATGATTAGGGTGGGGTCTTGGTGATTTGACATATCATTAAGTTTGAATGGAATGCCTCCAAAATAATGGATTAAAACCAAGTCCATCTTAGATAAACATCTTAACTTAACTAAGTAGTTCCAATCTAACAATCATTGAAACATAACATGAGACACATACCATGATCAAAGATTCACAATACACATCCAAGCATTACAAGGTACAAATATATATGTGGGAAACAATATGAGTGATTGGAAGGAAAACCCATGGTCTAAAGTAGAGAGAGCACTTATCTTGTCATCATGGATTGCTTTATATCCATGGTGGTCAACCTTGACACTGATTCATTCTTTTGTTTTAAATATGACTTACAACTAGGCTTAGTGATAGAATAATCATAACTACTTATTGTTATTCAATCTATATTCACCTCCTCTTCCTCCCTATTCCTCTTTATTTATAACTAGAAGTTGGGTTGACATACTATCATTTGGTGAGGGATCGATGGACTTAGTCAATATTGAGTGCTTCCAACCATGTTTAATTAAATTAAAGTGAATAATTTACAATGAGAGTATTTCTATACCCAACACCTTCATTCCCACTAATTCAATGTCTTTATGGTTTGATTTCAAGAAGAGTTTTCTTCCACATACATACATAACATATCATGTAGTTAAAAAGACTTTACTTAAGTTTGCATAATACATATATTTGTGTAGGTAGTAAAACCATATGACTAGTTTTCAAAGCCAAAAAGATAAAAACACCCAAAAAATTATCTAGCACTTAAAATCATATAATATTCACTAGACCCGTAAAATACAACCTATAAAAATCTGAAATACTTTAACAATGCAACCTATAGAATATTTTCACAATATGAAAATTATCCCTTTATCAATTATATGCCCAAAGTTTTATCTACATAAAATACAACCTATAAAAATCTGAAATACTTTAACAATGCAACCTATAAAATATTTTTACAATATGAAAATTATCCCTTTATCAATTATATGCTCAAAGTTCTTCTACTTTAAATGAAAAGATGACTCTAGCCAAAAAAAAAAAAAAAAAAAAAAAGAAAAAGAAAAGAAAGAAAGAAAGAAAAGAAAAAAGTTTGGTCATATCTCTCTGCACTCACCCTCCATCAAAGGTGAGAGATGATTAGGTTTTTTATATAAATTACAATGTTATGTTCAAAGTTCATTCACGTTTATTGCTTTAAATGAAATGATGACTCAATAGAAAACAAAAAGATTTGATGATATCTCTTTATCAAAAGTTAAAGATTAATAGGTTTTTTTTTATCATAGAATATGGAAATATATACACCATAAAAATACTTCTATAAGGACTCTTAAGCATCACTCTTTTATATATCATACCTGCCATAGAAAGAATCGTAGCCACACCATTTAAGAGTTTAAATACAGGACCAACAAATAAATACGTTATCTCTCAAATTCCATTTCTATACACAATTAGCTTACAATGTAAATTTGTTATTGATAAAGTACCATCACACATGGTATATGCGCTCTATTTTCCATACAGACCTGGAACCATAAGGGAAGGAAAACTAAAAAATATATAGTCATCTTTCCCTTGCAGCCGCAAGGAAGACAACATACTTACAGTGACATCTATATGTAAAGTCACTAAACAAAATCTATGTATGACATTTTTAAGAAAAAAAATAAAGAAATGGTATAATTGTTCTATGTTTTGGTTATTTTGTTTTACATAAGTTTGTATAAAATTATAAATTTTTATTGTTTTAATTGTATTTTTAAATTTAGAAATGGATTCTGGATTTAGCATGTTGAAAAACTTCTCAGATATTGAAATTATACAAAATTATCCATTTAATCTATAAATCCAACAAATTCTCACTTAATTTTAGACAAAATTAAACAGAAAATATATGACAAAGAAAAAATAAAACTTAAAACAATTAGACTACACACAAATAAATACTTTAAATTTGGTATTTATTTGAGATTTTGAATCCAAAAAAATAGGCAAAGTAGTCTGAGATATGACCTGGAACAAGAAGGGAAGAAAAACTAAAAAATATATACTCATCTTTCCCTTGCAACCCCAAGGAAGACAACATAAAATAAAGACATTGTATAAGTGTTCTATGTTTTGGTTATTTTGGTTAACATAAATCTGTACAAAATTACAAATTTTTGATGTTTTAATTGTATTTTCAAATTTAAAAATGAATTTTGAATTCAGTATATTGAAAAACATCCGAATCACTCGGATTATACAGAATTATCTACTAAAATATATAAATCCAACACATTCTCACAAAATTTCAAAATATATGACCAAGGAAAAACTAAAATTTAGCAAAAATAAATGCTTTAAATTTGGTACTCATTAGAGATTTTGAATCCCAAAAATATAGGCAAAGCAGGCTGAGATATGCCATGAGATTCACACGAACCCGCTAAGAAAGAAGGAACGTGACAGTTCCAGCAAGAGTACAGGTCAAAGTGGGCTCGAGCATTGACCCAAAAGATATCTGAAGGGGGAGTGTTACTCGCAGTATTAAACAGAGTAAATTGTTAACACAAGCCCAGAGACGAAGAAGCTGGAATACTATATACCCTCGAAGACAATTAAATATACTACTTCTGACCTTCCTTCTCACACAAGAGTGATTGAGAGGACTGGAATACGCTAACTTCAATTAGGCGAAAGGAAAAAACTACACAGATCTTAGAATAAAATGATTCAAATATGAAACAAAAAAACCCTCTACCAACCAAAAATGATTGGGATGTGTTGGTTACTGAGACAAATTGCACGACCTCAGTATCAATACCCAATGCATGTGGTGGCAGGAATAGAAGGCAACAGAGGAGAAAAGCCTCGACCAATTTTGCTCATGAGTGCACTGATAAAACCTTCGAGAGTGTCGTGTAAAGGGAGATAGTTACCAATGACGCACACGGGCATTTGGCATGAGGTCGAATCCAAGTGTCCAGGGATTCAACGCATGGCGGAAGCTGGCAGCACCGAGAGGACTGGGCGGCTGTGTCACAGTTAAGAAGTTTATTAAAATGTTTAAACAATGATAAATTTGGCCATCAAAGCACTTTATACATTAAAAAAAATACAACGTGTTAGCGCTAATTACATCATAAGGGGCTTCCTTCTCCAAATCATTAGGGTTTTTTTTCCAGGCAGGACTGTTCGATTCTTACGACGACCATAGATTCGATCTGGCACAGAATTCATTAAATCAATCAACGGGCACGGGTTGAGATTGGATTAGTGGACATTAGGGTTGATTCTCGGTCTGTGAGTCGTCGACCGGAGATGGGCCGAAGTGATGGTCACGGCCTTTAGTGTTTGCAGCGATATAGAGAAGCCTCGGATCAGAAACTGTCCTTTTGAAGATTCGGGTTAGAAACGAACCGATGAAGAGGCGTGGATGAAGCTCAATCCATCAACTGTGCTTTTGAAGCCTTGAGATAGTGGTGAAGCCATAGTTTCGGTCCAGCCAGGTCTATGTCCTTATAAACCCTCGGTTAGGTCACGCTTGGCAGACTGAGGTTAGAGTCCTTAAAAGGGATGAAACACTTCAGTCCATAGGACTAGGCGGAATGGTGGAAGTTCACTTGGGTCCATTGGGCTAGGTCGAATGGTGGACTTTATGTTTCTGAAGACGTTATATATAGGGGCTACGCTTAGGTTCAAAATTCGATTTGTTGCTTAGGGTAGTTTGTGGGCGCTTGTGTTAACCCCAAGTTTATAGGGGTTGTTTATCTGATTCGAGGGTCTATCATTTCTTCTGATTTGAGGGTCTATCATTTCTTCTCATTAAAAAAGAAGAAGGATGAAATACTTGAATAAAATTGCTGGATACCAAATCAATTCAACTTAGGGAAAGCAAAACGACCTACCTTGCTTGCCTGCCTAATAGGGAGAAATCCGACTTGTAGTTTTGTTTTCCTTATCACTTTTCCCTATTGTATATAGAATATAGAATCAAAACAAAGCTCACCCATTGATATAGTGTATGCTCATTATCTTTGATCTTCTTCATCTTCTTCACAAATTTGTACATTTCAACATGGAATGACTTATTTATTAAAAAACAAAAAATTGGCATCGTATTTGCAAATGTTTTAGGTATTTTAATGGAATGCTTTCGACCGTTACCTAGAAAGTTAGTTTGAACAACTCCTACTCCCCAGCTAAAGAACCTTTATCTGATATTTAGATTTGTTAGCATATTCCGAAACCCACATGTGTCTCATCACAATGCTCATGTGATTGCATCCCATGCTTTTGGGAACATGTTCATAGTATGCTTGTGGCTCTCAAGACACCCTGAGCTTATTTAGATTGTAGATTCAACTATCTAACGAGCATGGAGCAAAGTCAACAATTGAGTTTGCTCCATGCCCATTGGATGCCCTGGATTTGCAATTGAGGGATACTCCTAAGGCATTCATTTCGCAATTGCTTTTCTTCTTAAAAGTGAAATTCCGTCGTTTGTGACAAGCCAAAGGTAAGGGTGAAGGTCTTTTATTTATTTGAGATAGTGTGACAATTGATTTTGTAGTTTTGTAATATTATTACTATTAGTGTCACTACTCTCATGTCTTCCCAAGGTGAGGCTTATAATAAAAAAACATTACAAAATTGTCGAATTTCACCTTCTTATAAAAAGTTATCGGAATATTACAAGGATGCTAACCAAATCCACTCTTACACAAACATATGCTATTATTCATTTATTTTAGTCTTATGATTTTTACTCATAATTTTCGACTCTCAAAACGACGATCCAAGTGACGATTAGACGACCCCAAATCCATTGTGGGTTTTTTGTGTGTGTGCAATCTTCGTTTGTCTGCTTGTCTCCATCTTTACTTTGTAACACCCATCTCCTTGTCACTCTAATCAGGGTGTGCATAGCTCTCCCAATCACCACTCTTCATTCATAACACAATTTAGGCCATCCATAGACAACATATGAAGACATACATTTTGACATTTGACCATGAGGCAATGACTAAAGCCAATAAGAATACAAATTTGCAATACGAGCAAGCAAAACAATTAACTCTCATATTACTGATTAAAAAAATTATTCTAAGCATTTTTATGTATAAAATTGTTGATCCAACACATCACAACCTTTGAAAAAATTTAATGGACATCTCATTTTGTTACTTACCCACTATTGTTACCTTTGAAAAAATTTAATGGACATCTCATTTTGTTACTTGCCCACTATTGTTACCTTTGAAAAAATTTAATGGACATCTCATTTTGTTACTTGCCCACTCTTGTTAGTGGTTCCTTTGAAATGGATTGCAAAATTCCATTTGGAAATTCAACAACAATGGTAATTTACATTTTGCACCTTCAAGAGAAATTGCTAACTGTTTTTTTTTTTTTTAATTTTCACAATTTAATTTTTTTTTTCACATGAGCCTCCATTTATTAAATATTAAAGTCAGGGAAAGTGTATTTAGACTCTCGCCAAGGGTTCATTTTTGAAATATTAAAATTAGGGAGATTGTATTAGACTGCTTAAATATATAAATACAAAAAATATCTCCATTAATTTTGGAGTGGCAAACATTCTTAAAATCAAAACAGGCAAAAGGTCACATTACTTCATGTAGAGAGCAGAGCTAGGCGGGAGGAAAATAATACCTGGATGCAGATATCTGTTAGAGGCAGAGAAAATAATAATACCTGGATGCAGACATCTGTTAGAGGCAGAGAACCATAGAGATGAGGTGAAGAGTAGTATGCTCACAAGCATCACAGGAATTTGTGCAAATCACGAAGAAGAAATACATCTGAGAGGGAAAATTGATCGCAAAGTCACCCAAATAAAAGGAAAAAATGGTCAGAGAAGTATCTGAGAGTTGCGTGGACAGCGTGACAATGGAGATGGTGGCTGCTTACTGCGGCAGATTCTATGCCAACAAACAAGAGCTTGCTGCCAGGCGGATCGAAGCCATTGGATATCAAGTCGGCCTCCAACTTGCTGAAAGGTAAGAATTTTCCATCATTAACCCCAAAATAATCTTGTTTTCATGCATTATTTGCAATCTCCGGGGGTATAGGAACGTTAGTACCCTATATTGAATCATCTTAGTATCCCTCGCCCTGTTCTGTGATTTGGGTAATGTTCTGTTGATCTTAATTGAAATGATTACGCTGCTAAATTGGAAGAATTATGTGCCCTTTAAAGTGGGTGTTCTGGACAGGTTTGTTCTGTTTTGGGATTTTTTTATACAAAATTTCAATTATTTGGAGCGTCATTTTACATTCAGTAGGAGTATTACATATAACAAAATCTAGGGTATTGAGTCGGAGAAACTGTTTTTTTGGCCTGTACAATCTCTTGATAGGTGATAGCGATAATCCCCAACAAGGAATATTATACTTTGCCTTTTAGTAATAAGTTTGCAATTAAGGAGGCATTACAAAGAAACAATCAGAAGGAAGGGTAAACCACAAAGTATAGAGGCACCTCTATGACACCAATATGGAATTGGGGAAATAGGATCACCTGCATAGCAGAGAAATTTAAGAGGACAAAAGAAAATGAAACTACGAGAGTACACATATAGATCAATGAAGAGTAACGAGATTAAATCCAAAATGAAACTCAAAATCTCTATCATGCTCTATGGGGCGTCGTCTACCCATCAACTACAACGCCTTGCTTGCTTTCGCTACAATCCGGCGGATCATAGATCTGCAAATTCTGAGAGATACATTGTTCGATTTGCAATTTTGATGATCTGGGGCGATTCATAGGTCCCCGAAACCCCTTAAATTGCAGATAATAATCGATGAAATTGCAACTTCGATTTGGTGGGATTGCAGTTTCAGATTTGCGGTCAAAAATATGCGGGAAGAATCACCTGAAAGGACAAAGAAATAGCCGGGAAGTGGGGCGTTCTAGCTAACGCGTAGTCCACGTTGCTCTATTTAGCTTTCCTCTTTTCCATACATACTCTTTTATAACAGGATGAAGACTGAGTCACATGCATGTTAAACATGGAATACTAAAATATTTGTGAATGCATATTCTACATTATTGATTCATGCACATCGTCATGGAATTTTTAGTTGGAGATCCTAACCAAGCTGTTTATAGTTTTCAGCAAGCAACTCCAATAATTTCTTCCTTTATTCATAATAAGGAATTCTCACCTCACGGCTAATCTAAACAAGCCTGATTTTCCATTTATTGCATTTTGTGTATAGCAATAATTTCAAAGTATGGGCTACATCTTTATTCCAACACTTCCATTCACAGAAAACTTAAAATTCCTCCATTTCTTCTCTAAACTGATAAATTTTTCTTACACGGTAAACAAATTCTGCACCTACACGAAACTAACAGAGTCCAAATTTAAAGGCTAATCAAAACTGCAGTCTGAATCTCGCTAGAATCTATAAACCCACAAAGTTAGAACATACAACAGAACACGTAGATCACTATCAAGAATCCCTGTTACTGTTGAGAAATGTAGCTCGAGCAGGAACTTTTTTCACAGGTTTATGTGTGAACGTGCAGGAAGTTATTTGAGACATTTCTTTGGTGACTATCTTGGAAAAGTGGTCACTAATTCCATCTTGTAATTTCACTTGAAAAATAAAAAATAAAAGAGAAGTGAAAGTCTAATGTTTCGAAGTTGACTTAGTCTTAGGTCTAAATGAAATGTTCTATAAGTTCTAGAACATTAGTGACTTAGATTAGAATTTAATCTGAGCTGTGCATCTCAAGATTGAGACAGGTGGCAGCTAGGTTGAGGAGATTAGTTTTTCTCTCAAAGCATAAAGAGGACAAGAGAGGAAGAGGTCTGTCTTGTATGAGAAAAGAGGAAGAGAAATGGAAGAAGGCAGAGTGCATTCAAGGAGAAGAAGAGTAGATTGCTGAAGTGATCAGCAAGTACAATAGGCCGTACACTTCTGTAGCAATTTTTTCCATGCATAGGCCATACACCTTTAGATTTACAGGGCATACTTTATCTTCTATTGAAGAAACTGTGAAGGCACTAATGAACAATCAAGGTTTATCTATGTATTTGTGGGGAGAAGCAGCCATGACAGCAATATATGTTCAGAACATAAGTCCCCACCACATATTGAAGGATATGACTCCAGAAGAAGCCTTCTCGGGAAAGAAACCTAATGTGGAACACTTAAGAATCTTTGGATGCCTTGTTTACATTCACACCCCCAAGGATAAAAGGAAGAAATTAGAACCCTCAGGAAAGAAGGGTATATTCATGGGATATAGTGAATCATCCAAGGCCTACAAAATCAATATCTTGGAACAACATAAGGTTGAAGCCAGCAGAGACGTAACCTTCAATTTAAAAATGGCTTTCAAGAAATCCATAGAAGAAATTATAGAAGAAGAAGAGTATGAAGAGTCTAAAGAAGAAAGCACATGTCTTCCAAAAAGTCTGAATGAAGAAACATAACAACTTGATCATCCAATGCAACCATGTGAAACTATTGAATCAGACACTGTACCCAAAACCAAGAAACGTCCAGCTTGGCTTGAAGCTACTCTACAAGAAGCAGAAAGACTCAAAGCCCCAAGTAGCACCTTCAGAAAAAGCAAAAAGCCCAAAAGGTTCTCCAGCTATGTAGCATGTATGACAAAGCTTCTAAATGAAGAACCCACCACATTTGAAGAGGCAACTCAGAAGAAACAATGGAATGAAGCCATGACATAAGAACACCAGTCCATCATGAAAAATGATGTATGGGAAATTGTGCCTAGACCCAAAGAAAAATCAATAGTAACTTCAAAATGGGTCTATAAGATCAAACATGCAGCAGACAGAAGCGTGGACAAATACAAAGCAAGGTTTGCAGCTAGAGGGTTCTCCCAGAAGGAGGGAGAAGACTATGACGAGACATTTGCTCCTATTGCCAGATATACTTCTATTAGAGCCATTATGTCTCTTGCTTCTTCCATGAGATGGAGTTTACATCAAATGGATGTAAAGACAACTTTTCTCAATGGAGCAATCGAAGAAGAAGTATACATTGAACAACCTCAAGGATTTGAAGTACACTCCAGAGACACTCATGTTTGCAGACTAAAGAAAGCCTTGTATGGACTCAAGCAAGCTCCAAGAGCTTGGCATGCTAGAATAGACAGCTACTTAATAAGACTTGGTTTCTCCAAGAGTCATGTAGATCCAAATCTCTACTACAAAGTTGTGAACAATGCACCTGTGATTCTACTGCTATA
>SNQJ01S0030394.1:17984-29259 GCA_010110895.2 Picea sitchensis | reverse complement strand
AGTTTCGGCATTTCAAGGGACAGGGAGCCAGGGAGAGCTCGCACACAGAAATCCCGAAACGCGAAAGCTGGAAGCGCCTTTTTGGTAAGGCCTGTGGTCATAGCCAACGATCACATGGAGGAGGATAAGGGAAGGGATGGTCTGCGCTAGGCCCCATAGAAATTCCGAGATTCTGTTCCTCGAAGAAAAGACGAAAAATCTAGGTTGTCGTAGTGGGTATGTGACAGCAACAGTTCGGCCTCCTTGCAATAGTCAGCGGCTCCTTTTGTGGCAACTTTCAGACCTCCTTTGTGGCTGATTTGTTCCAGGTTCTTGCTGATTGATTTTTGCTGTTATGTGAGTGGGGTAAGTGCCTTCCACTGTTGAGAACACTTGTGTTGCTGCCCTCTGTGAATTCTACCGGCCAGCCATCTTTCTTTAGACAGAAAACCCTCTTCAACAAGTGCCCGTCCGCTATCTGAGCCTCTTATGAAGGCCACGGCACCCTAAGTAAGGTGGCTGGGCTATCCTTGAGGCAGCCGTCCCTTCTCCTGGCTGCTCTTCTTATGCATGAGGGTTTGTGGGATGTTTTCAGTTTACTTGTGTGAAGTTCTGGTGGTGGTCTTAAACAGTCCTATAATTCTCTTGGCAAGAGATCTAACCCTTGAGGTAGATCTATGAAACTTGACTTTTTCTGAGCATATTCTCAATGGCACTTCATCTCTTGTGTGTGGCATGAACTCCTTCAGTGATCAGAGGTAAGACTTCAAGGTAAGTTACTTATTCAGATCCAATTGTTTAGATCTGTATGTTGTTCTTTAATTCTGAAGTTTATCATTGTTTAGATCTGCATGTTCTTTAATTCTGAAGCTTAGATCTGTATGTTCTTTGAATCTGAAGTTTATNGACTTCAAGGTAAGTTACTTATTCAGATCCAATTGTTTAGATCTGTATGTTGTTCTTTAATTCTGAAGTTTATCATTGTTTAGATCTGCATGTTCTTTAATTCTGAAGCTTAGATCTGTATGTTCTTTGAATCTGAAGTTTATCTTTAGTTTAGATCTATATCAGATGTATTTATTAGATCTGTTCTTTTGTTTAGATCTATATCAGATCCATTGATTGGATCTGTTCTTTAGCTTAGGTCTAGATCAGAACTAGTATTTGCTTTGACTAGTCTAGATTTAATCATATGATCTCGCTTACTAAGAAATAGATTTTGGTTGATTTTAATTATTGTCAGTTCAGATCTGAGAGTTGTGCACACTCAGAAATTGGTTAAAATTCAAATCTAATTGTTGTTCTTTCTCTGATTTGTTTTCCTAAGTTCAGCAGTTCAGTATTATATTGGTTTATTGTTCTAAGGATTTGATTTAGTTGTTCTATCTAACTGAAATTTTAAAGACAGTATTTGTTCTGCCTTGCTTCCCTAATTCTAACAGAGGCAAACTAGAGTTGCTTATCAATGGGCAAGAGTTGCTTATCGACGGGCAACACTAGTTATATTTTCAATAAGCGGCATGACTGCTATAATTCAAAAAAAAAGAATATAAAAACTTTTAAAAAGGAAAAAAAAAAAAAGATCAATCAGGCATTTTGTGCAACTTTTGATTGAACAATAGTTAGATAGTTTGGTTTTGAGTCAGATTCAAGTTTTTGTTTGAGTTTATCTTTTAGGTTTTGAGTCAATTTTAAATTTATTTCATTTAGGCTTTTACATGTGTTTTTGGGTCATAATAAGTACCATGATGACACAGTTGGGCATCAAAGTTATTGAGACTCTAAAGAGTCTCATTCAGATATGTAAATGACATATTCAGAAGTCAGAGTCTGGTTTCTTGAAGTTGTAAGCTCAAAGATGCTTTAGCTATTAATAAAGTCAGGCCAATCATGTAGGCACAGAGTTTGTCTCTTGTGTCAAGAATTGAGGGCCAGGTTTGGGTCTAAAGTCAAATATGATCAAAGTTCAATTTCAGTCTTAGTCCTGATTACAAAACTGTGGGTCTTAACCCTTGTTACAGCATAGGGAAGAGTTCTCAGCATCCCGCAGGGGGATACTGTCACCAAGTTGGAGCCACTGTTATCACCTTCCCAGTACCTGGTACAAGATATCATAGATACAGTTTGAAGGTCGTACAATCATTCAGGATAGAACAAGGGAGAAACTTTCATTTCAGGACATCTTGAGTTCAATAGAGCCATGTTGTCATATCCAATGCCTATCAGGAGAGAGAAGCCATCTTGATGGCAGGTGGACCACACTTAGCTTAATCAGTAGTCTAACATAGCACTTTTATGAAGAATACAAATCAATAAGTGGGTCATATTCAACAGGGTGCCTTCAAGTTGTGTGCAAGTTTTCTTATCTTCGGTTAGTACCACCGTTCAGGATAGAACAAGGGCAAGAGCTTTCATTTCAGGACGTCTTGAGTTCAACAGAGCCATGTCATATCCAGAGCATATCAGGATAGAGAGAAGCCATTTTGTTGGCAGGTGGACCACACTTAACTTAATCACATGCTTGCTAAACCAAGTTGATAAGACTTTCAAGCAAGTACACGATTAGAAGAAAACGTGTGGATAGGAAGTAGCCAAGAAGATAGCTCTAGTACATCTATGAGTTCACATTCAGTTAGCCAACATGCCAGGTCAGGTCAAGATTCTAAATTTTGCATGTGGATAAAAGGAACATGTGTGCTAAAGCTTCTTGATTAGTGCACCCATGTGATTAAAAAGACGCAAGTAGACCTTGCTTATTCATCAAGCTAAAATCAAGAATAACTTTGCTTGAAAGACAAGCAACAACATGAAAGGCATATATATGGTACTTCATCTACTCCAAAAACAGCTCAAAGGCAGTACTATTTTGAAATTAAGTGTGAATGTTCAGAAAGCAGATTTGGTACTTCATCAAAAGCAAATCAAATCAGCAAAGCTAATGCTCCACAAGAAGACAAAATTAGCCAAGGAGTAGAACCATCATAGGTTTGAGCATAGTTATTATAAAAGGTAGAAATCAGCCCATCATTTAGACTAAATCAGCACTTGCATGCCGAATTAGAATCAGCTTGATTTTGGGAAAAAGGTCAACACATGCAAAATCAGTCCAAAATCCACTCCAAATTCTGTGTATGCATGATCAAATTCCAGAAAATAGCAGGTAAAAGAAGCCCTTGCATAATCAAACAAAGGTGCTTTCTTGGAGGTTAAATCATCAAATCCAAAGTCAGACACCGGAAAATGGCTGCTACACCAAAATTGGAATTGCAAAAAAACCAACCAGACTATTTAAATTTGATAGCAAAAATACCCAGGAACAAAGACAGCAATTGAAGCAGAGAATGCAATTGCTTTATAAGGGCGCAATTGTACATACTACAGATCAAGCAAGTTCAAATTGACATAACATGAAACCTACCAGACCAAAGCACCATGAAGAGAGAAGCGAAGGTCAAATCAAATCAGCAAAGCTAATGCTCCACAAGAAGACAAAATTAGCCAAGGAGTAGAACCATCATAGGTTTGAGCATAGTTATTATAAAAGGTAGAAATCAGCCCATCATTTAGACTAAATCAGCACTTGCATGCCGAATTAGAATCAGCTTGATTTTGGGAAAAAGGTCAACACATGCAAAATCAGTCCAAAATCCACTCCAAATTCTGTGTATGCATGATCAAATTCCAGAAAATAGCAGGTAAAAGAAGCCCTTGCATAATCAAACAAAGGTGCTTTCTTGGAGGTTAAATCATCAAATCCAAGTCAGACACCAGGAAAATAGCTGCTACACCAAAATTAGGTGCAAAAAACCAACCAGACTGGCCCAATGGATAGATCAAAAATACAGGAACAAAGACAGCAATTGAAGCAGAGAATGCAATTGCTTTATAAGGGCGCAATTGTACATACTACAGATCAAGCAAGTTCAAATTGAAGTAACATGAAACCTACCAGACCAAAAGCACCATGAAGAGAAACGAAGGTCCATAGACCACCTAATTGACACCAATGAGTAAAATCTCCTTGTCAACGCTCTTATGGAGACCCAAAAGCAGACAAATATAGCACTCCAAACAGCAGTTAATGAAACAAAAGTACCTCTGACTTCAGTGTTCTCAACTAGTCTCAACTGTTGTGCTACTATAAGACAAAGATAAGGGCCCTGTTACCTCTCCAAGAGGTTCCATATATTTTTTCACTTGGCTACACCATTGTAAGCCCAAGGATGCAAGTTAAAGCCATGTAAACCATAGTGGATGATGTTGTAATGGACTCCCGGACTTGGTCCGACCATGATCAATCTCCTTAGCCCATGTTTCAATGTCTTTTGTCCCGGATGGGATTGGAGGCCTTGGAATGGATCTATGGAAGACACATGAGTTGTGTGGAGCCATGAGTCTTATGTAGAGGTAATTGCAGTTTGTGGGGCCTAGTCCAGTCCATGTCATGAACACGTCTTCCCACATGCTTATTTTGTATTGAGTCTATATGCATCTCTTGGCCATGGTGCATTTATCATTTTTGTTCACAACACGGCAGTCTCACAAAGTTATCATCATTGCACATATTTTGAGGCAGTTCACGAATCCCAATGTAGTGGGTCCCAGAGGCAAAAATACAACATGGACTCAAAATGATCATCAAATTTTCACGAGCAAAACCCATATTGCAAATTTTGGATTGATGAAGTATTAAAGGAGATAAAGTCTCCCAAAGGAAAATCGTCCCATTCTTCTAAGAGGGACGTTGAGCACATTTTCCAAGTCGAAGGGTCAAAGAAAGGGAACCTTGTAGTCTACTAGCCGTTGGAGAATTTTTAGCAAGTCAAAGATGCACTTTCTCCAAGCAAAAATCATTATTCAAGCCATTAAATGCCAAATCGTCCCCTCTTGATCAAATCGTACCCTTCTTCTCATTAATCAAATGGTCAAACTAGTCATTGGAGAAAAGATGGACCAAATGTGGACATAATATAGCTAATATGTTCATTCTTCAAAGGAAAAATGAACCTAAGTTTATTTCCAAATTGCACTTTCTCCTAAGCTACACGATTTTCTCTTCGGGACATCTTCAATGGTCAACAAGTCTAAAATGGATTTTCTCCCATTTTTCTCATGGAGCTATGTAATTAAAAATTATTATTCAATGGGTTTAGCCTCCAACCAATTGTGGATGAGCAAACCAAGAAAATATTATTTTACGAGGGAGGTAGAAACTAGTTGTTTTAAAAATTCCTATATAAGGCTAGCCCATCCTCTCATTTTTTGTTGTTGGAAACTTTGTGAGATCATAATGCCACATTTTTTAACGCAATTCTTTTGTATCACTGTGGATTGTCTATTGTAATGCTTGTTTTTCTTGGCCAAGGTTTATTTTAATTGTGCTTTGACAGCGATTTCTTAGGATAATTGCAAGAGGTGATCAATCACCCATTAAGGGGCTACATCGTAACTTGGAAGAAAGGAAATAGACTCTTTGTCTCTTTCTTTCTTTGTGTGTTCCTAGCGAAACACACCCAAGTTGTTGGACTAACTTCCTTGGAAGTAGCTTCAACCAAGCGGTGGGTTATCACTTTGACCAAAGTTGATTGATTGTCTTGGAAACCATCCATCAAGGAAAATTCCTAGCAAATCCAAGAAGGAACCCATCTATTGTTAGAATTTCTAGTATTGGGGGCGATAGTCTTCCGACTCCAAACCCAATCAACCAAAATTCATCCGGGCCAATCTTGAACTCGTGGGGTCACAATCGCTCAAAATAAGAGACATCTAAAGGTAAAAAGAGGTAAAGGTATTCTCTCAATTTCTTCAACCAATTACTTCCAAAATTTTAAATCATCTTTTATTATAAAAAAATACAAAAAAAATCATACCCTAGCTTAGTTTTTCATTTTTATATCTTATAAATTAGTAGATCCTGGGGTTTTTACTATTTGGGAATTTCCCTACCCCAAGATAAATTCATCCTTGAGATTTTTGCTTTATTGAATATATTTCACATGGGTTTTCTTGAAGAATAGTGTGCAGATTTGCATTATTACAGCAAAGAATATCTTCAGATCTACACTCATTTTTGCATGAGAAGGGAAACATATTGTAAGTATTTACCTCCCAAACCCTTCCATATCTTTTCCAGATCTGATTTATAAGATTTTATTTTCTGGTTAATATAGAAGAAAACTACAGCCCAGCAAGAATTTATCTTGGTTGTAGGCTTGTAGCAAATATGGGTTTTGACCCTAGCAGGGAATTGAACCCCAGGGCTGCAGAAGTAATTTCTAGCCAACTGGAAACTATTTTTATTGCAGATTTAAAGGCTCTAGGGCATAGTATTCACTCATACCTTGCTGCCCTATCCTTTCTACCCACATATCTATTGATCTAATGTGATTACACACTTGTGGGAGCCCTCAAAAGGCCATTTCCTTGCTAGTTTTCTGCGTTTTTCTCTTTTTTTGCAGGTCTGATATAACAGAACAGCAAGGAAATATCTCATTTCCAGCCACTTTATCCAAGGTATACATAGTACAAATCATCTGTGAAGTGGTAAGGACATTCACCCCTTTTCTTGTGCATTATTTGGCCAATGTTTTGGTGGATTGGGGTAAGTTAGCTTGCTGGTCTGCTACTTTATTTTCTACATTATCTATCAGTTCAGAAAGTCTTGTAAACAATTAACCTATGTTACCGGATCCGCGGGGTCTGGACACTGGATCCGCGTTTCGGATCCGGATCCGGATCCGGCCAGATCCGCGCGGGATCCGCCAACACGACGTTTCCTTTGCTGAAGGAGACGGATCTGCCAGGGAGGAAACGGATCTCAACCCGGCCGACCCCACGCGCGCGGATCCAAAAGGCGTTTTCATGGGTTTTAGGCATAGTACAAATCATCCATGAAGTGGTAAGGACATTCACCCCCTTTCTTGTGCATTATTTGGCCAATGTTTTGGTGGATTGGGGTAAGTTAGCTTCTTGGTCTGCTTCTTTATTTCTACATTATCTATCAGTTCAGAAAGTCTTGTAAACAATTAACCTATGTTACCGGATCCACAGCCCCTGACACATCGATTCATGCTCAACTGATCCGATCCAAGCCGATTCACATGATCCAACACACGCTTCCTTTGTTGGAAGGAGACGGATCTGCTAGGAGGAAACGGATTCAACCTGGCCGAATTCCTCACGCTACAGCGGGATCCAAAAGGCTGCCATGGGTTTTAGGTTTTTACAGCTTTTATTTTTTTTATCATCTCAGAAGCTGATAGTGCTACTCAATTCTACTTCAAGGCAATGTACCCATTTGTTCCAGAAGTGTCGTAATGAGTGTTAAAATTTTGGAAGAGAGTCCGTAGTCATCTCTGTCTCGAGTCGGGGCAGTCAACTTGGAAGCAGGGGGATTGGGTCCACCAACGCCCATCACCATTAATCAATCAATGCAACATTAGTTTAGTCAACTTGGAAGCACGGGGATTGGGATTAGTTTAGTCAGCTTGGAAGCACGGGTATTGGTTTTAATTTTGGGGATCGTAATCAATGCAACATTAGTTTTTTATTATCATTATGTTAGTTTTATTTATTATAGCATGTATTATATTAAATAATAAACTTATGGCACATATGATATTCATATAAGTGATTAGTATTATATAAACTAAACTGTGTATTATATAAGTTTATAACATATTTAAATAAAAATTATATATTAAATTTATTATAGAATAAAATTTAAATAAGCTTTAAAATTTAATAACTTTTAAATAATTTTAAAATTAAAAATATTATTATATATTTTGTACTTGACGCATCCTTGCCGTATCCAGATCCTGGCTTTCCAAAAATCTGGCGGATCCGCATTCCGTATCCGCTTTCTGTATCCTGGTAATTCAGTACCACCTACCTTCACCTAGTGTTTTATGTTTAGACACTGGTCCCAAGATCCTTTGAGGTGAAGTGATATTTTGCGGGAAGCCTCACAGAGCTTCTTAGTGTAGGTGTTTGGCTCGAACAGGGGAGGATAGGTGTTATGATGACATTGGGCACCCATCCCTTGTGTTGTTGCCACAGCAGTCTGACAACCTTGGCGGGCTGCTAGTTTGGTTGGTAACAGGCCCTCAATCAAGATAAATTTGGCACAAGTCTACTCCAAGATCAACATTATTTTACGACAGAAAACACACATGGAAATCAGAGAAAGCACTGCAGATTAGGATTGATCTTAACCTCAACATGCCAAGATTGGATCAGCTTTTGTTCAAGGAGTAAAAGACATACTAGAGCTACTTTTCGGAGGAGTTATCAGCTTTTGCATGAAGAAGAGAAAAGCACGCCAAACTTAGACCATGGCTCTCAGAGTTGGAAGCATCCTTCCAACTATAAAAAGAGGAGCAGGCAGACAGTTTAATCCATTGGTGTGCATCTTCAATCCTTCAACCTTCAACTATTTGTCTTATTCACTCGCTTCCTTCCATATTCTGAATCCTTGAACTACATTCAAGCTTCCTTGTTAGTAACATTGCCTGCATACTGCTTCAACAGATTGTATCTTTGAGTTTAGTGAGGGGACAAGGATCCTAAATTAAGATTCTCGAATCCCATTGGATGCTTTGCTAGTGTGTGATTTCAATCTGAAATTATTCATATTTTTGTACTTAAGACAACTTTGATCAATAAAGAAGGTATCATTGTTAATAGATCAGTCATCTTTCTGTTGCCAATTCAAATAATATTGTTTGTCTGAGAACTTTTTTAGTGTTATTGCTCTCAATAGTTTAAGGATTCTGATTTGAAATTTTCTTGTCAGCAAGATTCAATTTCCTTGCTGATATTCTTCCTTTTCTTCTTCTTTACCCAATGGATTAAGACACCAGTCACTTACAAAAATCAGATTTAATTCCCAAATGTGTCCATCGATTACAATGCTATATTCGTTGTTCCATAGCATTAATTGGAGATCTGTAAAATGTAGTTACAGATCTGACTTTCTTTCTTCCTGATTTGAAGTCCAAACACACAGATTTAGAGGTTTTCATCTCATATCACCAAGCTTTGTACAAAGATCTGAAAACTTCTCTTGCTGATTTTGAAGGATAAACATCAGTTCTTGGATGCAAGCAAGAGGTTCACTGTTAGTGACAGAAACAGGGTCCCTAAAGTGTCCATTTGGAACCCCCTAAGGCCGATTTCTGAAGGGACAATTTCAAATGATAACAAGCTAGATAACAGCAGTGCTTTACCTAAAAATATCAACCCTTCACCAACCAAAACATGAACCAGATTTACACTGTTTAAAGGCCCTATCTTCTCCTCCAAGCAGGTGCAGCCCTTACCTTCTTAACCTATCACCAATACCATGCAGACTCATAACTGGATATCTAGAAGAGATAAAATTGATGATCTCAATGAAATGATATATCTGACCTGCTAAACTTACCATCATGAATGCTAAGTTTTTCTTTAATATAAGCATTGAATTTGATACTGACCCGTTGCATCCACATTTCCTTTCAAAAGGCCATAATTATCTTCATAAGCGTGTCACGCTTGCTCTCCTTGAAGCACTCCTCTTAATTACTGATATCTCATGAAGTACTAAAAATGTGCTATGCATGTGCTTATTTGTTCTCCGAGAGCTAAATTTGATATCATGCATGCATTAGATTTCCTGTTGAAGAAGAAAACCCTAATCCTCATGCATGCACTTCATTCTTGATCCTGAGCTCCATGCAGAGCAATAAACATGTCCATGACGGTGCTAGAACCATTCTTATCATGCTAGCACTACATCTAACGTCTGATATCTCTCTCTGTGAAATGGAGATATTCTAAAACTCTGACTCCCATATGCTCAAACTGTTGGTACAGGTATGACAATTAACATTGGCTCGAACTTGGGGACAGTTCCCCTTGTGGGATGCTGATAACTCCAAAATCTGCTAAATTAACTTGCAAACCTAGACTGGAATTAGACCATATGATTTTAGACTCTTGAATTCTGTTCAGGACACAAAATCTTGGAGGCAGTGATATACCTTTCAGTAACACCTTAGACTACATGTGTCATGACTTTATTGCTTTTGAAAATACAAAACTATCTTAGATTCCACATATCCCTCAGACCACAACTCTTTTCACCTAGTAAATTAATGCAAAAAAAAATCTGAATACATCTTTTACACATAAGAGCAAGATTCTTTACTCAATCACTCAACAAATATATTGAAAATTGAGTCAGGAAGATACTTATTATGACTCAAATAAGACTAACCTATCTAAATTTTTTATCAATCCATGGCTGGTTTAACTTATTAGACTCCTACCTAACCTCACCTAATGAGCAGAAAACCAACGAATCACAAACAACTAACGCAACCAGTCATGCAATTGGTTGACACGATGAAATTTCATCTTGAACTTAACTACCAGACAAACCAATAATGTTATTTGTTGCAACCTGAGACAGAGTTGTTGCTCATATACCTTTCTCACGAAGAAGGAAGCAAAAGACAGAAAAATGTAAGAGGCAGATTTTTCAAACTCATATTCCATCCACACGATAGGATCAGCATAACACTGTATATCGAAGAAAACACCAAAACCAAAATTAAATGTGGAAGCCAAGCAGGAGGAAAGACCATCACCAAATCATTATTTTTATCTTGTTGCACAACTCCTAAGAAATAGGAGAATATCTCCTGATAACCCTAAAACTAAGTCACCTGACACGGGGACACGGAGGACACGAAAATACGAGTATCCGACACTGGCACGACGACCCCCGTAAATAGGACACAAAGGACACGTAAATATATATATATATATAAATTTAAATTATGAATTACACATGCGAAAATGAAATAATTAAACTGTAAACAGTTACATGATGATGATACAAATTCAATCATACAACTAGTACTAACTTAGTAACTACTAAGTTACTAAGTTACTAAAATAAATGATGACATTGCCAACTCAACACTATTGTCCAAACCCATATCATCAGGAAACACATCCCACATCTTTGTCTTTCCCTTCAACCACTCTTCTCTCTGCCTAGTGCCTGCAAATAAGACAAAGGTTCGTGTGCGGATACACCACTAAGTCACTTGACACGATGACAAAGAGAAGAGTTCAACAGAAGAGTTTATACTTGAGTGAAGGGTACATTTTAATTGGGACGTGATAGAAGAGTTCAACAATCAATGCCACCAACATCGAGGTATATAAAGGGTATGGTGCCCTTGATTAAATGTCAGTTTCATACCCTCTTACATGATAGAATCCAGTGGAAACATTGCAATCC
>SNQJ01S0030393.1:36986-53582 GCA_010110895.2 Picea sitchensis | reverse complement strand
AAATGAGTCAATGCACACTAGATTGCGAGCATTTAAAAGAAACTATTGTCAAAAAATCAAATTCAATTCCATTTTTATACTGCTAATGCTCCTTTGTCTTCTCAAGATAAAAAAACATAGGCTCTCTAGTTGTGGCACCGGCTGTAGAGAGTGTTGCTAATGTCGTTTAAGCAAGTGCAAAGGACATTATGACTAAGATAAACTCTTCAAAGTAAGTTTAGCAATAACATAGTTTTTCAGTTGTATTATTTTTATCTTAGTAAGCACTATAGGGTTAGAGCACATTTTGATAAGCAAATTGCATGCAATAAAACCAATAAATATTTTGTTTTACTATGCCATTATCTTGGAATCAACTTGGATTTGAAATTCCCCGCATATTCACTTCTTACATTCACTTGTAAATAGAAAGGAATAAAATGATGTGCCTATAATATATAGCTATATTGAACCCACAAAGAACAATAACTAGCACCTTTCCCTTTCATTTAAGGTTTTCCATCTCTCAAAATTTGACATAGGTTTTCCATCTCTCAAAATTTGGCATAGTTCGACTATAGTCTAAATACTTTTTCTACATTTCTTTTGCAAATTTGCAACATATATCTCTTTTCATATGTCGGTCATCTCTACTCTTTTTCATTATATGCTATAGGGCGCATGGACATTGCCAATATGTTATTGTTGTTTACTTATGCATTTAAACCTCCACTTTACAAATCAAATTACAAGATTCTTGAATTATTAACATTAATAAGAAAGTTCGATAAAGTGGAGAGGTAACAAAGAATGAAAAAAAACAAGAACACTTGTCAGAGCTCACTACCCAACACACCAACTAAAGCCTACTACATAGACGCGGCTCTACCCATCATAGGTCTCCATTGACGTCATCCCACCACCCCATGATCCGAAATGGATCCATACTAAAAAGCGGATAAGACTCGGTATCTGCAAAACAAATTGACAATCAATCAACATTATAAAATCCACGTAAAAGAATGCAAGCTAACATGGAATAAGACAAATAATAATGTCATTGAAAAGTTAAAGAAAAATAATTAAAATAGCAAGGAAATGAATAGGAGAGAAGGCTAAGGAATGGGAAGTGAAGAGCCATGGTTATTGTCCTTCCCTTAACCCTTATCTCTCCCTATTTCTCCATTCTCTCTCATCTCCAAAGGTATTTTTGGCCAAGGAGTAGGAGAGCATTGTAAAAATTTACAAATCGACTCGTTTTCTAGTTGGGTTCCAAGGTAAAACCATTATGTTTATTTTGTGATTGATTTAATTTGCATTAATGATTCTTTATATGTGATTAAGAGGTTGCTTGCATGGATGTTTAGTAAAGTAGTTCAATTCATTAATCCATTGAATAAGTGTACATTATGAAATTTGTGGCTCATTGCACATTTCTTCCTTTGGGTGTGTCTAAGTTGTCAATGGTCATCTCTTTATCATGACCGAGATTTTCTTATAAGAAYGTGGTGATTATAAGTATCAAGTTTTGTTTGGACTKTGGCTTGGTTTATGGTCTAAGTTAAGTGGCTTGTAACATAAACATAGAGGTAAGTCAATTCTTTKTCATTTCAAAAGCTCACTAAAATTGCCCAATGATATCCATTCTTAGTATTAGAGTAATGAGGTCGTTACATTCCAACCATCAATGAGCCAAGCACTTAGTTAATAATGTCAAAGCTTAGWATGACCCAATCTCTTAGTGACCAATAGTGGTCTAGGTGGYAGAGTTATTCATTACCAACTRAGTTTCCCACTCATTCAATGCACTACTTGTTCATTGCCCACTCATTATCTATCTCATAATCGTTTCATCATTCATGCCACAACAAATATGCTTAGGAAACCAAATCTCCTGCATAGTACRTTACTARACCRACTCTCGTATATTTTAATGCCCAATCTRACCRTGAGGTGTGGGAAATAGGGAATATTGACCAATTATTTTGGAGGATGCCCAAGGAGCTAGGGTTTAAGGCATAGAAGTGTTGAGACAWTAAGAAACTCATTCTTTTTTTTGTGCGCTYGAAGGATAGARTTAGAGGTTAGGCGATGTCACCAACAARATACAAGGTTGCTAGGGATARCAAGCATTCACAAAATCCAACAGAGAACACAATGCATGGAATCTCTCCAATCARTAGGGTTTTAAACATGTGTGAAGTTAGACAACAAATCAATTCATGGGATTATTAGAAAGCAAAAGACAAGGTCTAGCATGTTGGGTAACATGAAAGAAATGTTTTGGTTCTCTCTTGACTGCTAGGGTTTGTACTTAGACCTTTGGCATCAAAGGAATATATGTGAAGATGTGTGTGGGTCTTTTCTTGAGCTGGGGTCACCTCTTAGTGTTTGGACAACATAGAATAACGAGTGGGATATCTCTAGGCTAGAGCTCACACACAAAACAAGGAAGAAATGAGTGGGATCTATTGTGTGAGGTAATAGAGAGTGGATAGTACACCCAACAAGTTATGTAAGTAAATAAACAATGGATATTTCACCTAGCAAGTGATGGGATTGACCCAACAAGCACATTAGATACACAGTAGGGATGAAGACGTCCCAACAACCAAGTTAAATGCCCAACAAGATGAGTATGCACCAACAAACAAGTGAAATGTGCATGGACACTTCATCTCATCCTCCAGACAATGAGAATCCACCCCTAGAGAGAGACTTTCATGATAGAGAAATAAGGTTTTAGCAAGTTCTCCAATAGCTCTGCAAGGATGACCATTGATCTTCCCCCACCCCATGTATTAAATGGTGGAGATTAATTAGTTGTTGTTATGGGTAAGCACCATTTAAACAATTTGTCTCTTTGAAGTAAAACTCTCACACAGTAAAATAAAATATTATGCAATGAATAATTCCTCCTCCAATCAAATGAGATACATAAAATCCATTAAATATAACCAATCATTTTTTATAGAATACACATGAGAAATTGAACTAGATAATCATCACACAGAGGAAAAAGAAACGCATTAATGCATAATGTATCATGCATATGTCCACGTCTAATAGCTAGTAATGGAAACAATAATTACAAAACCCTAGAGTCCAAACAATTATTTGTCTATACTTCAGCTAGGCAAACACATGACTCATGTAACAATTAAAATTCCTTAATGAAGGAAATATCCTACAACAAACACACACTCAAATTACATGATCAATGTTCTAGGTGGCATAGATAACCATTCTCAACCCAATCATTATTTGTATCTTCATTGTAGCATCAATTAAACCATGTCATCTATGTTCCATATGGCCAACTCAACTCTCCTGCAAGGAAGCATACTAAATTTCTAGAAAATGGTTCACACGTCGTGTTTCTTCTTTGGACGTTGAATCATTTTCTAGAAGTATAGTATGCTTCATTGCAAGGGAGTTGGGTTCTCCATACGGAAGCATACTAAACTTCTAGAAAATGGTTTAACGTCCAAAGAAAAAGAAGAACGTGTGAACCATTTTCTAGAAGTTTAGTACGCTTCCTTGCAGGAGCGTTGGGTTGGCCATATGGAACATTGATGACATGGTTTAATTGTTGCTACCGTGAAGAGACAGATCATGACTGGGTTGGGAATGGTTAGCTATTCCACTTGGAACATTGATCATGTACTTTGAGTGTGGGCTTGTTGCGAGGTATTTCCTTCATTAAGGAATTTTAATGGTTACATGACTCATGTGTTCACCTAGCCCAAGTATAGACAAAAGAATTGTTTGGAATATAGGGTTTTTTAATTATTGTTGCCATTGCTAGAAATTATATGTGGACATGTGCAAGCTACATTGAGTTAGGACTTCTCATCAGTAGAAGAAGAAATTTAAATTTCCTTGCGCAGGGCATAGAAATGAAGCTTGGTAGCCTCCAGAAGGACAAGCAATTCTACACAAATATAGAGATAAAACTGAGATAAAAACCATAAAGAAAACTCCGCACAAGTATCTATGTTGGTGAAGTGAGTGGGCCATGAGCTCCTCGATTACTAATCACTCTAAATCCCAAAAAAAAAAAAAAATCATTAACAAAGGCAAAGCCAATTAAATTTGAGGAAAATCACAAATAAATAAAAAACAATTTAAATGAAACATTCTCATTTGTACAAGCTAATTAATCTAATAAGGAAACTATATGTCGTACAAGGAAATCATAATATTTTATTTCTTATAGGATAAGAATTCCTTATCATATGAACGAAAATCTTTAGAATTATCCACATTAGTCATTTTTAAGTCTTTTCAAATCCATAATATGATGAAAATAATGAGGATTTAATTGATTAATACAAGAGATGAGCCAATGAGTATAGTAGATTATATCCTCAGAGGTTAAGGTAATATTTATTCATAATGAAGTCCTAAAATAACATGAAACAAAATATTATATATATAAAGAATGAATTATTAATATGTTATTAATGTATTAATAATAAATTGGAATAATATACTAATACTTTAATAATAAGATAGTACATTAATAAAGTAATTAAATAGTAATATGTCATTACACTAAAACATTAAAAATAAATTAGTAAATTTAATAAATTAAACTAGGGAAAACTCCTATATTTATTTCCTGATAAACCTTAGATTTTTCAGAATAAGCTTAATATATCATTAACAAAAATAAAATTTGGATGAAGAAGATAACACTCCATCCAAAGATGGATCGACGGACACTCAAGTCATTGCGGGGTCTCCTGTACTCTCTTCCTTGAATTAAGAAGCGGGACCCTTCTTGGAAACCAAACCTTCACCTCTGCTTTATGCTTTCTATACGGACCACTTGTATCGCCTTATCTTTCGGTGAGGGATCTCGAAACTTATGGCGAATTCAAAATGCTTGATATGGTGTATTTCATTGCTGGATTGCAATTTCGATTGTGTGGGTAAATTCAAGGCACCCGGTTATTCAGGTAAAATTTGTGACTGTTTTAATCAGAATACACGCCACAAAATTAGTGGAATCAATGACCCACGCCATCGACGACTCTCTGGTCAGCGCGGGCTCCCTAAGACGCAGGGCCCAATTTGGAAACAATGGAAAATTTGTCACCTCTCCTTGACGAATTGAAAGTGGTATAATTCATAGCTGGATTGCAATTTCGATTATTCAAAGCACCCGATTATTGACGGAAAATTGTCACTTTTAAAACCAAAAGACGCGCCAGAAAATAGTGGAATGAATGACCCTTCTCACACGCCATTGACGGCTCTCAACTCAGAGCGGGTCTCGTATACTCTCGTCATTGAAGGGGCAGCGCCCATTTTGGAAACAATAGAAAATTTGTCACCTCTGTTTATCAGATTACTTGACAAGAAAAAGAATGGAATAATGAATGACTCTTATCGCATGGTATCGAAGACTGGGCGCGCTCGCCGGGATCAATATTGAAGTCGTCATTCTCAAGAGCCTTCTAACCGTTATAGACAGAATTGAAGTTGTCATTGTTCCAAAAGAACCTTCTAACCGTTATAGAAAATTGAAATAGTTAGTGTAGCCGTTATATAAAATTGAAGTAGTTATTGTTTGTCGAGAGTCTTCTAACGGGTCATAAAAAGGTCAAAAATTATTTCCTCCACAAACGATAAAATAAACAATGAATAACAATGTTATGTGGTGCTTGTCTGAAAATAAATAATAATAGGATTATACAAATAAATAGAATAAAGTTTCAGCTATTAATAATAAAATTAATTATTAAAAAAGAAAAAGATGTTATTATTATTGTTTTTATATATTTAAATTTAATAGTAATTCAGATTTAATTTCAACTTTTTCCAATTAAATTAAAAGAAAATGAAAGTGGCTTATTACATTTATGTGAATAGAAATCTGAAAAATATTATTAAAAACTTTATAATCCAAATAATATCATGAAAGTATTTCCTAATAATAATGCAATAAAAGTGATTGGATATTGTGAAAATAAACTCTAATTATACAAATATGCAAAACCTTAGCTTATTTACGTGTAAATAACTTCAAATTGATTTTTCAATTTTATAATTTAAAAAATTAAATTTTGTAATTCCTAATAATAATGATAATAAGTATACTTTCTTATTAAATTTCATTTCTCATTTAATAAAATATAATTTCTTAAATTTTTCAAAAAAAATTAATAATAATTTTCTATCTAAATAAAAACACACATATATTTTTTAATGTTTAAAATCAAAGTTAATTAAAAATATCTTATTTTCATAATAAATATAAGTTTTAAATATGGATTTTCTTTTTTACACTAATTAAATTTAATTAAAACATTTAATATATAAGTAATCAAAGAATTTTTTATTTCATATAAATTTTAATTTTAATATTTTTTATTAAAAAAATCTATATTATTATTTGAGGTAAAATTTATTTATTATATTTCATTAAAATATTTTATAAATTATATCAAATTTAAAATTAATCTTAGTGTTTGTACGAACTGGGTTGGTGTGATTGCTGCATTAGCCCGTGCCTCGACCGGTGACGCTTTGCTACGAACCTGTCTTCTTCTACTAAAAAGCCTATATTATTATTTGAGATAAAACTTATCTATTCATATTTTAATAAAATATCTTATAAAATTATAAAAACAAATCTTATTATTCATTTGAAGTGTGTATTGATTGTTTTGCCAAATTGACCAGTTATGCATAATAAAACTAACTATATAAAAAAATAAGATGTTGAGTTCCACACTACTTAAACATCATGATATAGGTTTTTTATTTTGGTAGGTTTTGTAGCATCTTTCAAAATTAACCAATATTATAAAAACCCAAAAAAACCAATAAAATAAATTTAAATAAAATTAATGTAATGAAAAGAAGTCATCTTTCTCAAAACTTAATATAAATTGTTGTAATAAAAAAAAGTGATATTCATTTAAAAAACAAGCCATTAAGCTTTCTACATATGGAAGACAACTAGCATAACCTTGCATTATACCACGGTGTTGGCCATGAAACACGGTGATTTTCAACATTTGTCGATCCCTTTTGTGTAAATTCAATCAATTTTTTATTTTAATATCTTCAAATTTAATTATATTCAACAAATTTCCTCCACATTAGGCCAAATCTATGACCAATTTGCACATCGGATACCTTTCAATGGAGGGAGACATTAGTTTCTCATAGCAAAGAGGAAAAGTGATTGGTAAGTAGTTTGAGTTATAGTCCTAATAGATATATTTTTATATGAATAAGGTTTTTATATATGGATTGTATGGATTCCCAAATAGTGTCAAAGTTGTTGGTCTTTTGTTTCTATAAAAGTAGACCAGCATATAAAACATTTTTTTTTCATTAAGAGAGGCTATAACACATATGATATATCATATGTGTTATAATATAACACATATAATATATTATACATAAATTAAATTGACAGATAGAATGGTGATATGTAATCAATGTAATAGTGAGTTTTTTTTTTAAATAATATAAATATGTGATTAATTGGTTTTCATACATTTTCTATTTATTAGTACAACATCATGCAATGGTTCCACAACATACAATTATTCATATCCTTTTTATAGTCATTTGTACACCACACAATGATTCTACACCATTACAATTACTTTACACTTGCTCTGAATGTGAACCTCGACTTAGGATAGCCTTGCATGTGGAGATCGTTGTGATTAAAGGCAAGGAAATTCATTGGCCTTTTTGGGTTCTATTCCTCCATAGAGGCTTGGCTCTATTCTTTGTTTGAATTGTAGCTTGGGGTTTGCAATGGTTTTGTATTGTAAGGAGGCCATGACTTGGGCTTAGAATGGGTTATATTGCATGGAGGTTTAACCTTTAGCATGGCACTTGAGTTTGGAAGTCAAAAAGATATTAGACTATAAAGCATGGGTTATGGGTGGCACGTTTGAGTTTGGAAGTAGATGAGGTTGCACATACTTGTGCTTTTAGAGGGATTTTTAATCCATGTTGGATTTATGGTTTGTAGTTGGATCATATTTGTGTTGAGACTATGGACTAGGTGCACCTTGAGTTTGATTCCGAGTAATGAATTTGGACAGTGCACACAGGTTTGGTTATATTTAGATCCCACACACAATATGTTGAATATCATAGTTTCACATCATGAGTCTCAACTCATACAATGTAATCATGGATGATTACATTTTCTATGATTACAAAATTCCACAACATACAATCATTCATATCCTTTTTATAAACATTTGTACACCACACAATGGTTCTACAATGCAATTACAACATACAATCATTCATATCCTTTGATTCTAAACCATGCAATTACAACATACAATCATTCATATCCTTTTTATAATGGTTCCACAATAGACAATCATTCATATCCTTTTTATAACCATTTGTACACCACATAATGATTCTACAATGCAATTACAACATACAATCATTCATATCCTTTTATTTTAAACCAAGCAATTACAACATACAAGCATTTGTATCNTGGTTCCACAATAGACAATCATTCATATCCTTTTTATAACCATTTGTACACCACATAATGATTCTACAATGCAATTACAACATACAATCATTCATATCCTTTTATTTTAAACCAAGCAATTACAACATACAAGCATTTGTATCATTTTTATAGCCATTTGTACACCACATGATGATTCTACACCATGCAATTACTTTACACTTGGTTGGGAACATGAACCTTGATTTAGGGTAGCCTTGCATGTGGAGATCATTGTGATTGAAGGAAAGGAAGGCCATGTGGGCCTTTTTGGGTTCTATTCCTCCATAGAGGCTTGGCTCTATTCTTTGATTGAATTTCAGCTTGGGGTTTGCAATGGTTTTGTATTGCAAGGAGGCCATGACTAGGCTTAGAATGGCTTATATTGCATGGGGGTTTAACCTTTAGCATGACACTCGAGTTTGGAAGTCATAAAGGTATTAGATTATAAAGACTCGGTTATGGGTGGAACGTTTGAATTTGGAAGTCAATGAGGTTGCACATACTTGTGCTTTTAGTGGAATTTGTAATCCATGTTGGACTTATGGTTTGTAGTCGACTCTAATTAATGAATTTGGACAATGCACACAGATTTGGTTATATTCAGATCCCACACAATATGTTTAATATCATAGTTTCATATCATGAATCTCAACTTGTACAATACATTTAATACTCAATATTTGAATTTTTGATGAGTGAGCTAATTTTATCATTAAGTTTATCTTGTCAAATATTTTATTAAACACTAAAAAGTATTTACAATTGAATATCAAGAGTTGATACTTGATTATATTATTTTCAAGTTTGATTGTGTTACATTAAATCAACTTCTCTTTTATAAATTAGAATGAGATAAATATATCTTCCAATCCCGACTATTTTAATAATAAGTTAGGTAATGTATAATTTATAAGCTCCAATAAAAAAAAATCGACATTACAAGTGTTTAAATATTTTTTCAAAATAACCCAACAATGAACTCTATACAATTTTATTCTTCTTTTAACTTAGGGTTTTGACTTTAATAATTTGTATGGCACTTTCTAGTTTTATTCTTTATTTTAACATAGGGTTTTGACTTAAAAAAAGTTATATGCCACTTTCGTTACATTTTTAGTATCACTACCTTTATATTTTCTTAGTTAAATTTTTGTTATAATCTAAAAAGCATTTATTAACATAAAGCTTAAATTTTCTATGAACACGCTTTTGCTCAAAATTTCTATAAACATACTTTTTCTTTTATAAAAACTCTTTTGAACCAGTACTCATAAGTTACAGATGGTATATTTACATATGCTAATTGCCAAAATGAAATTTAGGTGTCCATAAGCTGTGGTTCACTCAATGTTGAGCCTCAAAGTTGTATCATAGTTACCTTTTATGACACTAAAGTTTTTGTCACTTTTAATAAATCACATAGTTATTTACGCTTTAAAATCTTGGTAAAAGTTTATCCTTCAACAATTTGTTTTGGATAACAAATGAAAAATGTCTTTCCATGTATAACCAAAGAGTTCTCGTGCAAGATGTCTTTCAATGTATAAACAAAGAGTTCTAGTGCAAGACATTTCCACAGCTTATTGATATCATTGAAAGAGATTTCATATATTTCTTGAAACATGGCCATACATGATGTCCAACTCCGGGTGTTTTCACATGTTTTAGGGAAAAGTATTTTTTAATGAAACTGGTATTGAGCATTTCATGAAAGCCAAAAAGTTTACATATAGAGTGTTTTTCTATATTGTAGTTGCTATCATAACCCCCAAAATAATTCAGAAAATCTATTATTTTTCAAACTTAATTTTTAAACATGAGACAATGCATTCATTATGATGCATTCATTATGCTGGGATTCACTTCAATGCTCACATTTTATTCATAAATTGATCTGGACTTAGGAGCGGAACAAATTGATTAACAGATTGAATACAATAAAAAAAGAGATATGGAGAACAACACAGATATCGAGTGAACAATATATTATATTGAATAAATGAAATATGTTGAAACTATAAAAGTGCAGAACTGAAACACTTGCTCGAATGGTGGTAGCTATCTCTGAGAATAGATGTGGCTGCTATGTGCATCCGTCTGAGAAGAATGATTACAATGAGGCTCTAGAGGCCTTTTTAACATTACTCATCAATCCCAAAACCCTAGACATCAAAAAACCTAACCCTAGGAGATGAAACACCAAAAGTTATGTGGGCCCCTATGGGTAAGTTGGTACCTCAACTTCACGGGGTTGTAACTTTTTCATACAACCTCTGTTTTAGGCACGTGACAACCCGTTGGAAAGGTCTTTTCTAGAACTACACATTACGTCATCAAACTATAACTCCTTCTACATTTTGATTGTGGCGAGCCAAAAAAACATTGTTTAGGGCCCCAAAATGGCCCTGGAAGTACAACAAGATGTGTTGACATGAAAGCATACAAAATAAGCTAGTTGGATTAAGTGGGAGGCCACCAGTGTCCACCTGGAAGATGTGTAGGGATTCAGACAACCCTGAAAGTGTGTAACCCACAATTACGTGTTGAACTAAAAATTGTCGAGAGGAGCCAAATGGAATAGGTGGGTGGCCACCAATATCCACCTAAATAATTCCTCCCCCCTTAGGAAGCAATGGTATCCATTGTGTTGAGTTCCCCCATCAGGTGAGTAAACTTTTGTTGAATTTGGCCCCAGGTGAGCCACTTCCCTTGGTGGAGGAGTTGCCCTGCCTTAACAACCCGATAAACCTAGATCCTCTGTTGGTGAGTGCCCTTAACTTGTGTGTCCACTATCTAACCAATGGATTCATGTTCCATGCAGTTGGGGTTGAGCTCTATTGGTGTCAGTTGTTCTACAATATTTGAGGTGTCCAATAATGGTGGAAGCTATCACTGAAGGAGGTCCACACTGAACACTGGGTGTAATCCAAGAAAGGGTGGAGTGTTGAGCTCAAAATCATTGCTACCCATAGCCTCGGTGATGGTGTAAGGTCCATAGCGAAGTGGGCAGAACTTCCAATGGGGACTTGTAAGAAGCTCCTTCTACAAATGTAACCAGACCTTGTCTCCAACCTGAAACTAGTGAGGTACCTTATTTTGATCATGGTGTTGCTTGTACTTAGCATTGGCTTTCTACAAAATCTCATGGAACTGTTGGCAGATGTGCTAAATCCTCTCAATGACTCTGGTGGCGTTGTCGGTCTTAGACTTAACATGGGAAGATTCTGTCTGTGTGGTTGCTAGAGGTAGTGCAACATCAATGGGACCCAAGGGTTGGAATCCCAATCCCACCTGAAATAGGCTATGGTAAGTGGAACTATGGAGAGACCTGTTGTAACTATTTTGAACATAGGGGAGACTCTCATCCCATGTACACAAAGTCTTAGAGTTGTACATGCACAGGATGTGCACAATCATCTGATTTACGACCTCTGTTTGGCCATTTATTTGGGGATGGAAAGAAATGGATTTAGTGAGATTGGTGTCCAACAGTGTCCAGAGACTCGACCAAAATGTGTTCAAGAACCTATTGTCCCAGTCGGAGATGATGGTCTATGGTATCCAAAAATGGAACCGCACTCATTTGAAGAAGATCTTGGCATTATCTGTCATTGTGATGTTCTTCTTGCAAACTGTGAGGATGTCCATCTTCGAAAACTGATCAATGACAAAAAATACACAATCATTTCCTTTCTTGGTGGATGGAAGTCCATACATGTTATCCATCGATATGGATTCCCAAGGCTTATCGGGGGTAGGAAGAGGGGTGTATAATCATTTCCTCCTGATGGATGGCTCAAAAATGGCACATGCAGTGCAAGATTCAATATACTTGCTGACGTCCTGTCAAAGTTTTGGCCAATAAAAATGTTTCTAGAGAACAACCACAGTTTTCTCCACGCCAAAATGTCCTGACATTCGACTGTAGTGGTTTTCCCAAAATCAAATTTGAACACTCGCTTGCAGGAACACATACATGGCCTAGATGGAATAACAACCCGTCCTGAATGTGAAAATCGGTGACAGTTGTGCATATACCCAAGAGATGATAGGTGGTGGCGAATTTTGGATCTTGTTGATAAAGTTGGGGCCACTCAGATGCCTCATATCCACAGGACTGGAGCACATTGGTGAGTGCAACCATGGGAGGTCAAATGAGGCAGTCAATGACACAATTTGTGCTCCCTGTATTATACTTGATATTGAGATGGAACTGTTGCAGGTAGGTGGACCACTTCTGATGGAGGTCCTTCTGCAACTTCCCTTGTGTCTGTATGAACTATAGAGGTTTGTGATCATTGAGTATGATCGTATCCTTTCCCAGAATGTAATGTTTCCATTGACGACGGGCTTGTAAAATGGAATACATTTCCTTTTCATAGGTGGGGTATTTTCGGATAGTATATGAGAGTGTCTCACTATGGTATGCCATCGAATGATCACTCTGAGAGAGAATTGTGCCTACAACATAGTTAGATGCATCAGTCTCAATCTCAAATGGTTGTTGTAGATCAAGCAAGGAGAGTACTGGAGCTCAGCATAAGCAATGATTCAGATAATAAAATGCTCGTTGTTGTTCCTTCCCCCACATGAAATTTTCCATGCCACCTCCCTTGGTCACGTGTCTGAGGTCCCATGCAATATTGTAGAATCCCAACACGAAACATCGGTAGAAGTTGGCCAGTCCCAAGAAGCTCTGAGGCTCGGTTAGTGTGGTTGGGGCCGGCTAGTCATAGATGACTTGGATCTTAGCGTGATTAACATGTACCCCATGTTCATAAAAAATGTAGCCCAAGTACTGGACCATGTTCATGCTAAAGGAACATTTTTCCATGTTAGCATATAGCTTGTTTTGTCACAGAGTGCTCAAAAATTGTTGCATATGCTGCATGTGCTCCTCCCAAGTTCTACTGAAGATGAGGATGTCATCCAAATATACCACCACAAAATATTTGGTGAAGAGTCTCAATATATCATCCATCAACCTCATGAAAGTGGTCGGTGCATTTGTTAGGCCAAAGGACATGACCAACCATTCGTAGAGACCTTCTTTAGATTTGAAAGTTGTCTTCCAGACATCAGTTGGTTCGAAAGGAACCTGGTGGTAGCCAGACTTTAGGTCAATCTTGCTAAAGAACTTTTCCCCCTTGAGTTGGTCAAGAAGGTCATCAATCCTAGGAATTGAGTATTGGTTTCTGACTGTGATTTTTTTAATGCTCTGTAATATGTGTAGAGTCATTAGATCCCATTCTTCTTCTACACCAATACAATCGGGCTTCCACAAGGGGAGGATTTGGGTCTTATGTGCCCCTTTTGAAGAAGCTCTTGCATCCGATGCTTGATTTCATCATTTTCCATCAACGAGCCCCAATAGACTGGTCCATTAGGCAGAGGTGCATCGAAGGTTAGATCAATTGGATTCTTGACTTGGCAGTGCTTTGGTACCCTGGTGGGTGAGGAGAAGATGTCTCTATACTCTTCCATGATCCTGTCCACTTGCTTCTACTGCAAAGAGAGGCTCTATGTAGAGGCCATGGATGTGGCAATGACCTTCTTCTTACTGTGATCACAAATCACAAAGAAGATGAACTTCACGGTCTGTGAAATGACCTTACTGCATTGCTTAGAAAAGATTAAATAAATAGCAGTAGGCGGCACTACCTCTGGTATCCTATACAATTGTCTACCAAAAGTAATAATAACAATGTGGGGTCTAGACTCATACACAACATGACGCTTCCAAAAATATGGTTGTCCTAAAATAACATCACAAACTTCAAGGGGATAAATATCACACAATACCTAATCTTTGAAAGGCTTGATATTGTAGGGAAGAAGACACTATTGGCTGACACGAAGATCCCTTACTTAGCGAAGCCATCCGATGGTGTAGATATGCAAGTGCGGTGTTGTCGACAAGTTTAGCCACTTGATGATCTCTGTTGAGATTATGTTATTTTGATTGTTTCTATCAACAATGAAATGAAGCGGAGCCCCCTTTACCCACATTTGTGAGTGAAAGAGGTGTTCCCCTTCCTCTGGTTCTTTTGGTTCTCTTGGCTAGACTTTGGTAGTAGCGACAGTGGCACTGGGTTCAACATCAATAATATGCTTCCCTCCTCCTGGAATTGATTATGAATTAGAATCATCCTATGGATCAGAAGCGTTCAGCTCGACCATGAGTGACTGTTTGGAGCGACATTATTCACTGTTGTGCCAAGGGATTTTATGGTATTCACACCATTTTCCAGTGTCCTTCTTCATCTTCTCATTTCCCTTCTTGTCTTGCGACTTGGATTGGTTGTCCTAAGAGTGGCCATATTTTCTCTGTCCCTTGTTGTGTGGGTTGGGGCGGCCTTTTCCCTGCTTCGACTATGAGGAGTTTTCAGATACAAACTCTCGCCTCTTATGCTTAAATTGTTTCTCGATATTGACAACATATCTATAAGTCGTACCCAATGAGGCGATGTCTAGAAACTCCATTTCTGTTTGAATGTATCTATGAAAACAACCACAGTATTTGAGCACCATATGTTGCTCAAAGTCCATGATACCCAACTTGGTGCGTAGGGTATGGAAAATATTGGTGAAATATGGTATTGTTTGGTCCCTTTCTTGACATAGGGTGGTCCATCTGGTGTACTAGTCTTTGTAGCTTCCAAGAGGGTAGTACTATTCTTTAATGGCATCCTGGAAAGAATCCCATGTAGGGGCAACCAAAAATATTGCAGATTCCTCTATGGACCTTTGCTCAGAGTAAGTGTCCCACCATTCCTTAACATGAGGGGTGGCCTTAAGGAGTGAAAAAGTAATCTTTTCCCTATCGAAAAAATTATGGACCGAAAAATACCCTTTGAGCAGATTCAACCATTTTTCTACAACATATGCATCTATTAGTCCTTCAAATAATGGAATATCACAATTTTCTTGTACCTTGAAGGGGGTTGCATGGCCGCTTGATGAATATGCTTCTCCTATGGACAATCGCCGAAATATCTGTGCAAATTTGTCCATCATTTAGTTCCTTTGTCGTGCAAGGGCTTCCTTGAGAAACATTTTAAAAGGATTTCCTCCTCCATCAACATTCTTTTCATCTCCCATGGGTTTTTGTCGGGCTCAGCGAGACGGATCTTACAACAGATCGATTGGTTCAAGTCCCAACTTCTTGTACCTAGATCTTGTCGGGGACATGCACGAAGAAAAATAAATGAAGAGAAGACCGCTCTGATACCATTGATCCAGATTTAGGATAGGAATGAACTGATTAATAGACTGAATAAAATAAACACATAGATATGAAGAACAACATAGATATCTAGTGAACAATATTTTTTATTGAATAAATGAAATAGGTTGAAACTATAAAATTGCAGTGCTCGAAATTCCCAAATCTCCACTCTCAAACCCCAGATCTCCACTCTCAAACCCCAGATGTAAGGACAACCCAGATCTCCAAATTCCCAAATCCACTCTCAAACCCCGTACATCTGAATTTCCCACTGAATGGGGTGCCCCACTGGATGACTGAAACCCTAGCTGGTTCGGCCCTCATGAAGGAGGCCTCCAAATGCTCTGAAACTCTCCAAGAATATAGATCGGGCTATGAGAATCCCGTGGGAGAAGTTTTGGACTCAGATCTCAAGCAGATCTCCATAGATCTGAGTTTTACTGAATTACAGGACGTCCCCTATGGCTCCAAGATGTCCCAATCTGCAGACAAATGTAGAATGATGATAACCCTCCAGAAAATCCCTCAAACTAATGGTCCTGCCCCTGCAAACAAAACCCAACTGTCGGAATGGCCACAGGCCCTCGGGATAAGCTGGATCGAACCTCCCTCCAGATGATGGTGTGCCCTTGCTGGAAACACAAGAACAGTACGACTTGCTACCTTCTGAAGCGCTAGATGGAGATGGGCTGAGACTAGAATGGTGTGGAGGATTCTTTCATCCCCAAGACCAAGATGCGGAACAAGGTGAGTGGATATTTCACCACTGAGTTGCTCACAAGGGTTTGTATAGCAAAACCCCCAAACTGAATGCTCAAGAGCAATAAAAAATGCTAATCCAAAACCAGAATGAGTAATAGGTGCACCCCAG
>SNQJ01S0030393.1:18364-29469 GCA_010110895.2 Picea sitchensis | reverse complement strand
ATATATATTGTTTACTATTTTCAATTTTTTTTTGTCTTTGCATATATCAAAACCTTAGAATATATACCTCTCTTATTTTTGCTATTACTGTTTGTAGGCTTAACCATTTATATGTAGCACTAGAGGAGATGGATATCTACGATCTAAAAAAAATAAATTATTTTGATCATGTTAAGACCCTCTTAGCCTACACAAAACATTGTAATTTTAAGGATATATTAACTTTCTTAGTTTAAAAATATTATAAATTTCTAAAAAATACAGAACAACAGTTCTTTCCAATTATACAAGTTTTTGGAGTGAAATTCAGTCCTTAAGGTACTCAACACATCTAGGAACAAAAACATATACCTTATATTTTGCATACCATTGTTAGAAAAAATCAAATTTCACTTAGTTATTCACAATTTCTATGAATAAAAAATGTATATTTTGAAAGCTAATTCAATTTCCTATGTTTCATCTTCTTACACAAGAATCAAATTCATTGTAAAAGTACCTTGAATAATCCCTCCAAGTTACAAGATTATTGTTTTTTATGTTTTCATTTTCATCATGAGAAACCATCATTAACTTGCACCCACCCAATGATTATTTTAATATCAACTGATATATAATGATACATCTAATTAACTTTCAAAATATACATTTTTTATACATAGATAAACTAATAATAACACTTCATTATATATCTATCTTACATATAAATGCATCGAAGAAGATAACCACGTGCAAAAATTCTAATTAATCTTCTCAAGAATAATACTACATAATCGATGTATAAATCTTTATGAAAAATATTATCTGAAATGGATTTAATGGAATTATCAAAATATAAAATATATTTTTGATTGGGAAATATGCGGATTTTACATCAATATTGACTTTACTCCACGTCAATGATCGAAAATTTCTCTCCATAACAATATTAAAAAAACAAAATAAGAAAAAAATATTCTAAATAATTAAAAACATTAGAATACTGTTCCAGGATCCCGTTCACACTATAGATTTATAGGAAGAATCGTTAGCTTCCGAATCATGGTGGGGTTTTGTACGGAAACATCGGGGAACGGAAGGTTCAAACTTTACTCCTGGGAGCACCTGCCAAGAAACTTCCAAAATATATCTTAAATAAGAAAGGGTGCAGGATTTAGCAGACTCGAGGAGATGCTCCTGCAGATAAGATGCGTCTTGTGTGAATCCTTCGCTTCCAATCTGCTGTTACAACTGCAAACTACCTTTTCTTGAAAATCCTTTTTTTGAAAATCGGTGGAACGATGGACAAATTTGGCTATAGCAAATCGGGCGGTTGGAGAGCACTACTAGGGGTGCTTCTGTGTTTCGTGACTGCTATTAATGCTCAACCAGGTTATTCAACATTATATATTGAAGAAACGGAGTAATTTTTGAATCCTCATTTGAATACACTGTATTACGGGGCTCATTGTTTATTTGTTTTTCTATTTGGTTCACAAGATATTGTTTTACTAATTAATGTCTCGACGTATAGCAAGATTTCTGAGTATTACTAATTAATGTCTCGACGTATAGCAGGGTTTCTGAGTATTGATTGCGGAGGTAAAACAGATTACACTGACGAAAATAATATAAGATGGGTCAGTGATGCTAATTACATAGACCACCTGGGTGAGACAGCAGAGATAGGGAATGTCACTGATGAGTATGGTGCTCATTTGACTAGTCTACGCTTCTTTCCAAAGCCTCTCAATAAATCTTGCTATCACTTGCCTGTGGATCCTCATGTGCCTTATCTCTTAAGATTATGGTTTGCTGTTGGAAATTACAATTACAGTGGATTTCAACAAATGCCAGGTTTCGCTGTCTCTTTTGAGACAAATGGTACGTTGCATATGAGAAACATAACAATCGCAGATAGAGATCCATTTTTTGTTGAAAGAATATTGGCTAGTTCTGGCACAGTGCTATACATTTGCTTGATCAGAACCTTGGAGTCTGTTGATCCTTTTATCACTGCTATCGAATCGAGGAAGCTCCAAGATGGCATGTATGGACAGGTTAAGCCAGGAACAATATTGGAAAACATATGGAGAACTGATGTTGGTGGTGGAGATTTGATAATTAGGTGAACATTTTGAACATTATATAGTTACCCCTGGTAATTGTCTAGCTAGCGGTGTTGATACTCATTGTAATTAGTTTATAGCAATAAATTTATACCAGAAAATATATCTTTATACCATCGATTCCATCTGCTGAAAAGAACGTTTATGTGCAAGGGCCAATTTTGATGCGTATAATGTTTTTTTTGTAATGATTGAACTGAATGACTTTGTATGGTTAATTATGCAGGTATCCTCATGACAACTTCGACCGCATCTGGACACCTCATGTACCTGGAAATGTTTCAAACTTAGGCATTGAAAGGGAACCTATCGAGTCCACATTAATAAACAATACTAAAGACCTTCCTCCGCCTCTTGTGATGCAAACGGCTTGGTTATTAAACAGCTCGGATCCGGCTCATTTCTCTCTAGGGCCATTCGCAGGAGGAGGGAGAAAATCATTACTGTTTTTGTATTTTGCAGAGATCCAGATGCTACATATGTCTGAATTCAGATCTTTTTACGTGACGGTAAATGGTGAGAAAGGGTCTGACATCATTACTCTGCCGCGAAATTATTCTGCTGTGGAGCTCACAATCCTATCCAATCAAACAGATGACTTCCAGTTCGCCCTCGTGACGGCCAGTAACTCCAGCCTGCCTCCTATAATCAACGCTTTTGAGTACTACACCGTCTTTGATACTCAACCGGCGACATATCTCCAAGATAGTAAGTGCCCTCACTAAACTTCTAATATTCAAAATTAATGGTTATGGTTAAGTATGATAATTGAATATCTAATTCTTAAATTACAGGAAACCCCTACCTGTCTATGCCACCGAATCCAAAGACGAAGAAATTGAGGGAACACCTTGTCCTCGGAATAACACTCAGTGGAGTTCTAGTCATCGGTATATCGTTGATCGCGGGTATTTTTCTGTATCGCAAGATGAAAGAGTGCGTCACAACAGAAAGCAATCTGGTGGAAAATGTTGTGCCGTTTACCTCCAACGAAGGGACTGACGTAACGATTATGGCACCAAATTCAGCAAAGGCCTGTGCGTTTACTCTAGAACAGATGAAGACTGCCACACAAAACTTTAGTGGGAAAATCGGAAAAGGGAGCTTTGGATCTGTGTTCTTTGGTAAATTGCCCGAAGGAAAGGAAATAGCCGTAAAAGTTCTCTCCTTGTTCTCTACACAAGGAGTTCACGAGTTTTTGAATGAGGTATTTCTGAGATTCTTAAACCATGTAATATTCTTCCATTTTGATATAGTATTACAATTCAGTTTATAGCTGCAATCTCGTAATGTCTTTAACCGTATTCACAGATAACCATGTATAGTAAAAACCATGACTCTCAGTTCATTTGATGGACAGATTGATGTTCTTTCGAGAGTCCATCACGAGAACTTGGTGACTTTACTGGGATATTGCAATGAATGCAAAACACTTATGATCATTTACGAGCACATGTCCGGAGGGTCCTTAAGGGACCGCCTTTATGGTAAATAGATATATCTTTGTCATAGATATGTTTGCTTGAGTAGGTGATAGAATACTGAAGATAACCAATTCTCATTTATTCTTTTTCCAGGTCCTAATGCAGGTTCGGAACTAAATTGGAAAACAAGGGTCAAAATAGCTTTAGATGCAGCACAAGGTAGTTTTTTCATTTTTCCTTTGCTTCGGTGTACATTCTTAAAATTTAAACGCTAGTGGATGCCTACTTTAAAATTCAAAAGGAAAACAATACTTAACCATAATTTTTTATGCAATTTCCTTATGTAGATTTCTACTCTATCTTTTTTAAAGGAAATTAATGCATAACCATATCTCTACCATTTCTATTCGAAGGATTGGAATACATGCACGTAGTTTGCACCCCGAAGATTATTCACAGGGATGTGAAAACAGCGAACATTCTTCTGGACAACAATTTAAAAGGAAAACTAGGTGACTTTGGTTTTTCAAGGATATGGGTTGATGGAGAGGCTTCTCATGTTACTACTGTGGTGAAAGGAACTGCAGGATACCTTGATCCAGAGTATATCACACACATAACCTGCACTCTCTTTACAATATTATTGATGGTGAAGGAATTGTATTTGTTGTAGAATCACACTTTCATTTTTTTTTGGCATTCTTAGTTCAGATTTTTTTTCGGTTGTGTTTAACAGGTATTTAAAGACTCAAAGGTTGACTGACAAAAGTGATGTGTATAGTTTTGGAGTGGTTTTGCTAGAGCTCATATGCGGTAGACAACCTATAGATACAAATCTATCTGTAGACAAACTAGACATCATTCAATGGGTGAGGAATGTTATCATTAATCTTTAATAATAATAACAACGCTTTGCAGTGAATCCAAACTAACAATAATATTGATGTGCCTATTTACAGGCTACATCTTTCGTGGAGATGGATGCAATTCCCTGCAAAATAGAAGAAATAATTGACAAAAGGTTGGGTGGAAATTACAACATAAAATCCCTCACTCGCGTTGCCAAAGTGGCCATCAGGTGTGTTGAGGTTGAATCCCTTTGCAGACCGGGTGCCAGTGAAGTAGTTGCGGAGCTAAGGGAGGCTATCAAACTTGAGGAGACTTACAACAATATTTCTAATGTAATTCCATAAGTTCACAACATTGTGGATCTGGACGGGAAGGAGAGTGGCTATCCCATATCCCATTTCAAAACAATACATGCATAGTGGTTTATACACACGCATGAAAAATGATACAAGCTATCTGCCAAGTTGCAAGTGCAAATAGTTTGACATCCACTCATTACTTTAAAGCAATGTAAACTAGTATGGATTATTTTAATCTCAAAGATCTCTTGGAGGTACTATACTACAGATTCCATTGTTCCCTTGTCAAAACTACAAATCTCTTAAAAATAAAAATAAAAACATTGTAACTAGGGAAAATACTAACCAGTTCAAACAGAAAAGACAAAATTAGCATGAACTCAATGCAGAATACCAGCTCCTATGTATAACCAATTTAGCAAAATTTATAGCAAGATATAACCATATAACAAACACCCAAAATCTTAAAATAAATCTAAAGTTAGTTGTGATATTAATCGGAAAACATGGCATCTCCTAACCAAGTTTTCCAGGTGTGTCAATTCAGCCTTAATATAGCTGAGTGTTTTGTGATCCAATTTTAAACAAAACCCACAAAATTTAAGAAAAACAATTTCAATAAAAACTAAGCAGTTGAATAGTTTGAATTGCATACAGAAATTCTACCAAGAGGCTCAGAACATGTCTTTATAAGAACATCATACCTGGATACAACCAGGATCACTCGAAAGCTTTGAAATTGACAATATGAAGACATGGGTGGAGGAGTTGAGAGAATATCTCAACATACTTCAACAAATCTTCAAACTGTAGTATACAACATTAATGAATCATTATCTCTAACACTTGATGAGTAAGTCGTGCCACAAAATCAATTACTATGCATGGTTCAATGAAAATCCATTGAGATTTGCAGCCAAAAGTTACCAAAATGAAACTATCAATGGTTCTTGCAAGCAAGAAACAAGCCTATTCATTGAAAAATCTACAAACCAATGTTAAGGAACAACAACCCAATTTGAGTGGCTCGCATCCTCTAGTGAAATACACACACTCTCTAATCCCCCTCCAAATTTCAACATTTCTGCAAGAGAAAAAGACCTGCGGATCGGAGAATAGCTTAAAGACAATAGCAGATTGCCAATTTCTCATTTGTTGACTCCTAGTTTTCCATGAAATGCAATATAATCTTGTATACAATCAAAACCAGTATTGCGAAAGGTAGTGTAGAATCAGTGAACTTTGTCGATGAATGGAGAAGGGTTCCAATGTTCTAAATGGCCCTGTAGAATAGCTCGTGATAATAATCGGACCCGGACATGCACCAAGTTGCATAGGGATCAACCTTTCCTCCTCCTCCCACAAAGGTGTGGAGAGAGGAAAGAGGGACATAATTAGGATGACCACCAAAATCATCCAACCCTTATAAAAGGAATGGGGAGGCGGCTGAGGGTTGATATGAAAACCATTAGAAAAAACCTAATACTTCATTTTGGTGAGACGTGACGGTTGAAATATGTGATCCTCTCTCATTTAAAAAAATATATATAGTGTTTGTCAATTTCGAAATATAGATAGATTGTTGTGGTATTTTTTATTATTTTTTAATTTTTTATTTATATTGGAGGAAAAACATAATTTATCGATGTTTGGGGATGGGAGATATAATTCAATAACCAAGCAATATCGAATTTATTAGGGTAAGGGATTGTAATTAGTTGTGGATTCACAAGCTCAATTTCTAATATTGGTGAGAGACTTTAGCATAATCATCTAGTTGATGAGCAAAAAATCTATTTTTGTTAACTACAAACTAGTGTCTATTTTGATATTGTAGATTTTAACCTTTACAATTAATTATTGGAAATAAATTCTTAATAACTATATATATATATATACAATGGCACACACATACATTACACGAAGATTTTTACCATGGAAACTTAAACCGGGAAAACCAAGAACCTATTTAGAGTCGCACCTCTAATATTTTGTTCATCATCTCTTCATTGTTTACAATACAACCCCTAATCCATTAACCAGGATTAGTCAACAACCCAAATTCCTTAACCAGAATTAGAAAACCATCAGCAAAAACTATGTACCGAAAAATCGCCCAAAAACGGATGCAAAAAATGCCAATTTTTTTTTCTGGGAGAGCTTCCCCCAAACCCCTCAAACAAGGGGCTTTGTGGCTCCCCCTCTAATCCCCTTACATGCCCGACACAACACAAATGTTAGATCTAACCATGCAAAGAATATAACACATACCCAACATTCTCCCASTTGTTGTTTTCTTTGCATAAAGGGGGTCACAGGGTTACATAGTCAACAATCTAGGGCAACAATGCACATAGATCCTCTGCACCAAGAAAACTTTTCAGTGCTCACATATTTTGTTCATGAATCTGCAACATTCTCCAAAGTGTCCACCTTTAGCAGCAACACCTTCTTGTCCTCAACCATGTCTCTCACAAAGTGATATTGAACATCAATATGCTTTGTCTTTGAATGATAAGTTGAGTTCTTTTCCAAGAAKATTGCACTATGATTGTCACAATCTATCCTTACAAGTTGTTGTACCAACTTAATACCTAAACACAATATATGTAACCATATTGTTTCCTTACTTGCATGAGTGGTTGTCATGTGTTCAACTTTTATAGTAGACAATGTCACTATAGATTGTCTTTTTCTCATCCAACTGATTGCTCCTCCAAACAATTTAAACGCATACCTTCTTGTAGATCTTCTACAATACAGATCTTCAACTCAATCTGCATCCACAAAGCCATGTATGTCCAACACTCTTTCCAATCCCAGCCTTCCTCGGTAGAACAATCCATAACTAATAGTGCCACACAAATACCTGAAAACCCTCTTTACTGGTGTCCAATTATCCTTCCTTGGTTTTGACATACACATGCTTGAAAATCCCACTGCATTTGAAATGTCGGGTCTAGTTCATACCATTACATACATCAAACTACCAACCACATTGACATATGGAACACGAGACATGTCATCTCCCTCTTCTTGTGGAACATTGATCTGCAGATAACTTTACACCTATAGGAATAAGAACCTTGACTAATTTACATTCTTACATATTAAACCTATTCAATATTGTCTTGACATATTTCCTCTTATTTAACCAGAATTTCTTGTTTGCTCAATCTCTTTTAATTTTCATGCCCAAAATGAAATTTGTAGTGCCAATATCCTTCATGTCAAATTTAGAGGACAACTGAGTTTTCACATCCTGGATAATCTCCTTTATGTTTCCTATCAGCAACATATCATCCACATACAAGACCAAATAAATGAGATGATCACTGATTAATTTGAAATACACACAGTGATCCACTTTGCTCCTTGTGAATCCAAGTCCCAACATATAAGTATCAAATTTTTTATACCACATCCTTGGTGATTGTTTTAACCCATACATATATTTTTTCATCTTGCATACTAGCTCCTTCTTTCCCCTCACAGAAAAGCCTTGTGGATTCTTCACGTAGATTTCTTCTTCTAAATCCCCATGTAGGAATGTTTTCTTCACATTCATTTGTTCTACTTCAAAATCAAACATAACAACAACAAATAAAAGAAATCTAATTGAATTTAACTTGACAACATGAGAAAAAATCTCACCAAAGTCAATTCCCTCGACCTGGGAATAACCTTTTGCAACTAACCGAGCTTTGTATTTCTCCACTTTGCCTTCTACATTAAGCTTCTTCTTAAACACCCATTTGTTTCCAATGGGATTTCTTCCAGTCAATAACTCCACTAGATCCCAAGCCTCATTCTTATCCAAGGCTGCCATTTCTTCACCCATGGCTTTTTCCCATAGTTTTCTATCCTCTGAATCCACAGCCTCCCTAATTGTTCTAGGATCATCATCGGTTATTGAAAAAGAAAAATTTGAATGGAAATCAGGTGCATTATACCTTTCTGATTACCTTCTTTCTCAAACCGATATCCTCAATACTAGAGTATGAGGATCTTCTTCTTCCGATTCTTGTTATTATGTAGAGTCTGATTCATCATCCTTCACCTCAAACTCTATTTTCTTTGGTTCTTCCTTCCTTGATAGGACTTCATTTTTGACAACATCTTTAATTTATCTAAATACTATATCTTTGCTATACACTACCTTTATAGTTTATGGGTTGTAAATCTTATACCCTTTCAAGTCGTCTTTATACCTAATAAAGATACATTTTTCAATATTTTTATCTAGATTACTCTTGTTTTCCTTTGGAACGTTAACATAGGCGTCACATCCAAATACCCTGAGATTTGTGAGAGAGGATTTCTTACCAGTCCATACCTTGTGTGGATTCTTGTCATCCAATGTTGATGAGGGTGATTGATTGACCAGGAAGCACGCAGTATCCATTGCCTCTGCCTAGAATTCCTGTAAGATTAAGGGGTGGGAGGAAGCTAACCTCGAAGAAAGGATTAAGCTTAAGGCTTAGTTTTGGGGCCATAACACAAAAAGAATTAATAGCAAGCAATGGTGAGAAAAATATCAAGAGGAATGAGGATTATGTGAAAGTAGGATGTGTGGGGGATAAAAGAAGAAAAAATGCATTAGGGACTGAAAGGATAAGGTTAAATTGATCCCAGGAGAAGATGTGGGCTTGGAAGAAATAACAATACTAATGGAACAAGTCTTAACAGTGAGATTCATGAGCAAGAAAGTCATGAAAGTTTCACTGTACTTGTGGACATAAAATGAATTCTATTGGCATTTCAAATATGTGCTAAAGTTCCACATCTTGATTTGTGGATGGATAGCACTTGAATTTCTCTCTAGAATGGATGTAGAAAGGATTCTAGCCCAAAAAATGGTTCTAGATTATGTCCTTTGTATATATAAGGAGACAGAGACCTAGTTTCCACCCTCTCAAAGAAGCATATTTTGTGTAGCCCATGTGGGTGAAGCTTCCAAACTCTCCCATGGAACTATGGAGCACTGCAGTGTTGAAGGTAGTGGGAGACAATGTTGGAAAATTTATCAACACATACATAGATTACCATTCCATGAACAAAAAAGGTCATAAAAATTTTAGTGGAATTAGACAATGTGGAGGAGCTTCTAGGAGGAATTAGAGATGAAGTGGGGAAAGTGGAATTTCACTCAAGCCTTGGACCATTGGATGGTTCCATTTAGATATTTGAACTACCATACTATGGGCCATGCTTGGAAGTCCTACCAAACAACTAATAAGAAATGGATTTGGAGGAAAAAATATTAAAATTCGATGAGGCCATTGGAAAAATAAAGTTTTACTATCGGTATTAATGAGGTCAAAGGTGATGCAGATAACATCCTATTGTATACTATTGTAGTCTAGAATCTAAAGGAGACAAAAAGGGAGGCAAAAGAGGACCTCACAACCTATGAAAGGAAAGATATGAAGATTGGACCCTCTATAGCATACTCAAGGTTGGATATTCCAGAAGAGATGTCGAAAGAGGGTACGAAAAACATTCTCCATGATCCCCTCTCTAAGTATTTCCAAACAAAAATTCTTCTAAAAATTGTCTCTTGAAGGAATCCTAATCTCAAGTTAGTCCATGGCCAAGGAATTAGTAACCATTATTGATAAGGAAGAGACCATAACCCATAGGGTTTTAAAAGAACCTACTAAGGATTCAACCCAAAGAAATAAAGGGTTCCAAAGCTTAGAGGAATTATCTTAGTTAGTACCTCATCCCATGATTTTGGAGGATCCATCCTTGAAGTAGGAGGAATCAAATAGCCACAATATAAGATAAGACCTAGAAAGGAGACCATACAAAAACATTGATGATGTAGGAGCATCGCCAACAAAGCATGAGAGGATGACAACTAGGCACACTAGCGCACATTTTGAATAAGTTTAAATTTTGAAGAATGCGTATGACACAAATATTTTGAAAAGAGATTGTAATTAAATAACATATTAAATTTTGTAGAGTTGGATGGTTCATGAAGACATCAGAGAATGTATTTTATTTTAATGTAGTTGAGTGCAGTATAGATTCGATGTGTTCGATCTGATCTGTCTGTCACAAATATTTATTGTAATAAATATTAGTAGTTGGTAGCTTTTAATTCAATAGGATAGCTTTAGAGTATTCGGAGGGAAAAACGCAAAGATCCCTCTTGTATTAAGCTTTGTATTGTTTCCCAGTAGAGGTTGTTGGTACTCTAGTTATCGGGACTTATCGCCATTGTAGCTGAGAGCTAAGAGCTACCGAGAAGTAGTGTATGAATATATGTATATTTCAGTTGAATGAATATAACAAAGAAGCATTATTTCAAATGTATGGTGTTGATGCATCTATTTGAAAGAGTGAATGGTGGACTTTCTGTTTATTTTCAATTCTCTATTGTTTCTTGTTCTTGAATTTATGCATGCATTTACATG
>SNQJ01S0030393.1:4003-16478 GCA_010110895.2 Picea sitchensis | reverse complement strand
CATGATGACGGTAAAAATAGTGGAGGATGCATACCAGATTGCGTTGAAAGCAGAGGAGAAGTTGGTCAGGAAGTAAAGTCAACAAAAGAGAGGTAGAAGATTAAATAGAGGCAAAGGAGTTTCCCATGACAAGACACAAAATTCCAAAGGTGAGACAAAGAAACCACATAGTCACTCTAAGAGAGGAGTAATTTCCTGAGGAAGGTAGAGTGGTGGTAGAAAATATTTTCCTAAAGGAAGAGGAAGAGGTAGAGGTAGAGGAGGTGAGATAAAGTGTTATGCATGTGGAAAGGTAGGATACATGCCTTGGGAATGCCCTGAGAGAAAGAATAAAGGAGGTGAAGCTCACATTCGGAGGCATAGAAGCAAGATGTCGAGGCATAAGTTGTAGAAGATGGGAGATCTTTGATGATGAAGAAAGTTCTCTTAAATCCAGAGACAGAAGTTGAAAAGTCGGTGCAGAGGAACAATTTGTTTCGGACATCGTGCAAGACTAAAGACAAAGTATGCAAGGTGATAATTGACAATGGGAGCACTGATAACTTAGTATCCACAGAGATGGTGGAGAAGTTAGAGATGGAGACGATTATACATCCAACATTGTATAAAGTCTCATGGTTGCAGAAAGGTCATTAGGTAATAGTCACTAAACAATGCAAGTTTGAATTTAAGATAGGAGGATATAGAGATGAAATTATATGTGATGTGATTCCAATGTATGTATGTCATGTTTTGTTGGGAAGACCATGGCAGTATGACAGGAATATCATTCACGATGGGAGAAGAAATACTTATACGTTATAGAAGAATGGTAGGACACATATGTTACTGCCAATTGAAGAGAAGAAAGTGAAGGATGAAGCTAGCACAAGCATACTTCTCATGAGTGGGAAGGAAATCCTGATTCAGGTTAAGAAAGAACAGGAGATGTAGTTTATTGTAGTGAGGAAGATGAAAGTTGTCCTTACAAGTAATTCTATAGGGGATTTTCCTGGGGAAATTTAGGAGCTGCTGGAGAATTTTGTTGACATAGTAGTGGATGAGTTTCTGAGCTCATTTCCATCTATCAAAAGTATGAGCCATCACATTGACTTGATACCAGGAGCAATCCTACCAAATAAAGCATCGTACATGCTAACACCTCAAGAGAATGAGGAGGTGAAAAGATAGGTTTAGGATCTGTTAGACAAAGGTTTGGTCAGGGAAAGCTTGAGTCCATCTGCAGTACCAACTGTGTTGAGTCCAAAGAAAGATGGAGGATGGACAATGTCTACAGACTCAAGGGCTATAAATAAGATCACCATTAAGTACAAATTTCCATTGCCAAGGATGGACGACTTGATGGATTGTTTAAGTGGAGAAAACTATTTTTCAAAGATAGATTTGAAAAGTGGATATCACCAGATAAGAATGAGAGAAGGTGATGAGTGGAAAACAACCTTTAAGACAAATGAGGGGTTGTATGAATGGCTTGCTATGCCATTTGGCTTAACAAATGCCCCAAGTACTTTTATGATATTGATGAATGAAGTGTTGAAAGATTTTATTGGCAAGTTTGTGATCATATATTTGGATGATATATTGGTCTTCAGTAAAATTGAAGAAGAGCATCTGAGGCACTTAACATTAGTGTTGAAGAGGTTACAGCGGGAGAAGTTGTTGATCAATTTAAAGAATTCCTCTTTCATGAAGACATAGCTCATTTATTTGGGTTTTGTGATCTCTTCGAATGAATTGAAGATGTATCCCAAGAAGGTGAAAGCGATCAGAGAATGGTCATCGCCAAGGAGTATATTTGAGGTAAGAAGCTTCCATGGATTAGCAAGTTTTTATCGAAGTTCATCAGAAATTTTAGTGAGATTGGCGCACAAATGGACACAAGAGGATGAGAAGAGCTTCAACATATTGAAGGAGAATATAATGGAACAACCGATTATGGTATTGTCGGATTTTGGGAAGACATTTCAGGTGAGATGTAATGCGAGTGGAGTTGCAATTGAGCAGTCTTAAGCAAAGATAATAATCCTATTGCGTACTTCAGTGAGAAGTTGAATGATGCTAAGAAAAAATGCTCCACATATGATAAATAATTCTATGCCATAATTCAAGCCTTGAAGAAGTGGAGGAACTATCTCGTCCCAAAAGAGTTTGTTTTGTATAGCGATAATCAAGCTTTACAATTCATAACTAGACAAGAGAAATTAAACTAGAGACATGCCAAGTGGATAGAGTTCATGCAAAATTTCACTTTTGTCATTAAACATATTTCTGGTAATGCTAACAAGGTTGTTGATGCATTGAGTAGGAGATGTCTAATTCTGCAGGAATTTCAAGTGAAGACCTTGGGGTTTGACCACCTTAAGGAAATGTATCATAATGATCCAGATTTCAAGGAAGCATATGAAGCATGTGTGAATCCTGTGCTCAGAGTCAAAAGCCAGTGGGCCAAATATCTGATTCAAAATGGGTGGTTGTTCAAGGGATGCCAGTTGTGCATACCAAAGTGTTTGATGAGGGAGAATTTGTTGAAGGAAAAGCACAGTGGAGGTCTAGACAGACATTTCGGCCATGACAAAATGTTTTCACATTTGAACGATTCGTATTATTGGCCAAGTATGAGGGCAGAGGTCAAAATCTTTGTGAACAAATGTAATATTTTCCAGTATGCCAAGGGAAATAAGCAAAATACTGGGTTGTATCAACCATTTCCTATTCCAGAAAGGCCTTGGGAAGCAATAAGCATGGATTTTGTGTTGGGATTGCTAAGGACACAAAGAGGGAGTGATTCCATATTTGTGGTAGTGGACGGATTTTCAAAGATGGTGCATTTTATCCCATGCTAGAAAACTAGTGATGCAACGCACGTCACTAATTTATTTTTCAAAGAAGTTGTAAGACTCCATGGATTGCCTAGGAGTATTGTTTCGGACAAGGATACCAGATTTGTTGGTCATTTCTAGAGAACATTGTGGAAGAAACTAGGAATAGAAATATCCTTTATTTCTACATATCACCCTCAAACATATGGGCATACTGAGGTGGTGAATTGATGTTTAGGAGATTTGTTGAGGAGTTTGGTCACTAAACACCATAGACAATGGGATCAGATCCTAGCAGAAGTAGAGTTTGCATATAATGACTTAGTGAATAGGAGTACTGAAAAAATTCCATTTCAAATAGTGTATGGAATGAATCCAAGAGGAGCGTCAGAGTTAAGAGATATGGAGCAGAGAGAATTTAGGAGCGTTGGAGCCGAAGATTTCGCTACAGAAATGCAGGAACTTCATAATCAAATCAAGGAGTGATTGAAGAAGAGAAGCAGTAAATACAAACACAGAGTTGATCAACATAGGAGGATACTTGAATTTGAAGTTGGGGATCAAGTTCTCACACATCTTAGGAAAGAAATATTCCCAAGGGGAACATATAATAAGCTAAAGTTGAAAAGGATAGGACCATGCAAAATCTTGAGAAAATTTGGTGAGAATGCTTATGAAATAGAGTTGCCAGAAGATGTGGTTATATCACCCATATTCAACATTGCAGGCATGTATCCTTACAAGGAAGATGGATTCAGAGGATCCAAAGATCAAAAGGAGATCCAATGGAAAAAGAAAATGCCTATAGCAGAGAAGCCGCAGATGGAGAAAATTGTAGATTGACGAATTGGTAAGAAGACCAGAAGGAAGACATATTTTGAATATTTGGTAAAATGGAAGGGACGACCAGTAGAAGATGCTAGTTGGGTAAATGAAGCGGATATCCAAAAGCATGGAAGGTCAGTGCAGGAGCTCATGGACAGGAGTCCATGAATTTTTCAACCAGAGGAGTATGGTGCAGGAGCATCACCAGTGAAGCACGAGCAGAGGATAGCTAGGCGCACTAGTGTACAGTTTGAAGAATGTGTATCACTCAAATATTTTGAAAAGAGATTATAATTAAAGAACATCTTAAATGTTGTAGAGCTAGTTGGTTCATGAAGACATCGGAGAATGTATTTTCTTTTAATGTAGCTGAGTGCAGTAGAGATTCGATGTGTTCGATCTAATCTGTCTGTCACAAATATTTATTGTAATAACTATTAGTAGTTGGTATATTTTAATTCAATAGGATATCTTTAGAGTAGTTGGAGGGAAGAAATCAAAGAGCCCTCTTGTATAAATCTTTGTATTGTTTCCCAGTAGACGTTGTTGGTACTCTAGTTATCAAGAGTTATCGCCATTGTAGCTGAGAGCCGAGAGCTATAGAGAAGCAGTGTATGAACATATGTATATTTCAGTTGAATGAATATAACAGAGGAGCACTATCCCAAATGTATGGTGTTGATGCATCTATCTGAAGGAGTGAATGGTAGACTTTCTGTTTATTTTCAATTCTCGGTTATTTCTTGTTCTTTAATTTATGCATGCATTTACATAGCTACATGTATGAATCTTTGATATTTTAAATAAGTTTCAATTGTTTCTCTTCTATGAGCGAATGTAAGTGTGCATAGTGTCCTCAATTATTGCATTGACAGATTATGTTTCAACTCGTAATCTCAGAAGAGATAACGTGAACCTTATGCATGCAAAGAGTGCATATTTTCTGCAAAGTGTGCGTCGACAGAGCCTAGTTGACTCGAAAAGTTCTTGAGAGATAGTCTGAGAAAGTTTATCAGCAAGGAGTGCATGACCGAGTCTTCAAACTCAGAAGCTCGAGAGGAGTAGTTGAAGTTTCCCATAGAGTGGCTGGATTTCATAGGAGAACCTGTCACAAGGCATGCACAAGCTGAAGTTCGACTAAGGGTCAAAAGGAGCATTCCAAAGGAACAAGCTCAAGAGGGAAAACGACGAGAAATCATCTAAGGGAGGAGCCCTTTGAGATTTCTCTGATTTCAGTAAAAAGAGATTCATCCAGGAGGGATCATAATCATTCCAGACCATCATATCTGGGAGGCATTGCATGAAGGTCATTCATGAGGTATTTCAAAAATCGTAGTTCTAGACACTTCGAAGCATTGAAAGGTGATATCATCGAAGACGCGAACTCACGAGGTAAATATTAACCATCGGCTGCGAGGAGACACCTGGAAGAGGATTAGAGAATCTGAGAATCAAAGATTCAGAGGAATTAAGGGTGGAGTAAGAGAAGTTTCATGACTTCGCGAAGCCCGAAACATAACTAGACCATCAGATCCATGGAGACACGTGGTAGAGACCCATGAGTTCAGGGGAAGATGTTTCGAAAGGAAACAAAGGAGAAGATTGCAGAATTGTTGGAGCCCAAAATGGTGAAGGGTTGGATGAGGTCATAGCACATGGTCATATAGTGGAGAAAGGGTCTACTGCAAGACTAGTACTCGTGAATCGGTGTCGTCAAGCATCAGAGAGCGGAGTTGTAAGTAGTTTGAACTTACATGTGACATCAAGGGGACCTGTGTGAGTGTGTAAATCGCTTAGGGTCTGTTGAAGGCTCGAAGAACCAGTTCGGTTCGGGGAGTTAGAATATCCAAGGCCTAGAGGTCGCAAAATTCCTAGGAGAGAAGGGGGTTGTGTACACCAATTGACAACCATCTATCTATATTTTTTATATTGACAAATACAATACATCTTATAATATTAATAAGTAGATCAACTTCTAGGTTTTTTATGTTACAAGAGGACTCAAACAAGAATAATTAATGTCACCCTTTTTATTTTTATTTGTGGCAGAAGGCTTAAGTAGAATGGTGTGATCAACCACAAGAGAAGGCACTATTAAGGGAGTCAAAATAGGGAATTCTATTTTTTTCCCACAATTACCATTTGTAGATGATGTGATGTTGTTTGGAATAATAACAATAAGGGAAGTTTTTCCCCCTCATTTGACATGAGGAAACCTTGATCGCATTTGGGAAACTAACACTCTTCTAGAGCCACTCTTSCAGTGGAACATTCAAGTTCACATATGATGTGAAATATTCCTGCTTAGTCAACCAAATCTCAAATTCCATGATACCCTCCAGCCTTTGATACATAATGTCTTGGACTTACAATCTGTTTGTCAGGCATCTTTATCTTTGATTATTCAATGGTACTACAACTCATTGTATCCACACCTTAGATTGATGCACATGCAATCAGTGCTCTACACTTCTATGACTTGGTACTCTGTTTCATTTGCACATCATTTTAATTTTCTTCATCATAGTTTCATGTATGGTTTATTTATTAGACATGGTGTTGTAGCTTTAAGCAAAGTTACCAACTTAACAAGAACTCTCTAGGGTTCTCGCTTTTCAGAGTGGCTATTTTTATCCCTAAATCAAAAAGTGGTACTAGCGGTAGCACCCTTTTTTTTTACGCTGGTTAAAATTCAGACTCATTGCATTGACAATTGATGTCATTGTGATGTCATTGTGGACAAAGACTTTAAAATTTACCCTTGAATCAAAAAGCGATGCTACCAGTAGCACTGGCTTTTTTTTTTGAGTTGAAATTATAACTTTAGTGAAATCGTGCCCTCGACAACTGATACCATCGTTGATAAACAACTCAAAATCAACTCCTAAATCATTTTATTTTTTTAATTTACATTAAAAGAATAAATAAATTAGAAAAAAAAACTTTGCAAGTTAATTTAAAAAAAAAAACAAAAAATAAAAAAACCATTTTAAAAACATCACCTGAAGCCCAGCCCTAGCATCACCCTCCCGAAGCCCTCATGGAACTGTGACTCCACATGGGATCATGGCCAAGCCCACAAGGGGGGTTGGGAGATGCCCAACATCGCCCCCCAACCCTCCCATATATATTTACATAATTTCATATATTTTTTTTAAATTAATTTTAAATTTTAGTTTTTTTTGTTTTTTTTTAATCATTTTTGTGATATTTAATTTTTTTTTAGTTTTTTATATAATTTTTTATTGTTTAGTTTATAATTACTTTATTTTTTTTAAATTCTCTTTTTAATTCTAATTTAATTTTTTTTAATTGTTTTTATTTTATTTTTAAGTTAAATTTAGTTTGGTTTTAATATAAATAGTTTTTGTAATTTTTTTTTACTTAAATTTAGTTTGGTTTTAATATAAATAGTTTTTATAATTATAAATTGTTTTTAAAGTATATATGTTTTCATTTTTTCTTTTTATTTTAGTTTTTAAAGATATAACTTAAGTATTTTTAATATTTTTGAATATGTTTTTATTTTAAATTGTTTTTATTTAATATTTTGTTTAATTTTGCTTTTTTAGTTTGTTTGTTTTTTAATATTTTAAATTTTAAATTTTTTTTCTACCCTTTTTTAATGGTTTTTTTTTGTAATTTAGGTTTTAAATTTGTTTTTTTTCTTCATTTGAAAAAACAAATTGTGAAGATTTTCTTCTTTTATCTATTTATTTTTTAATGCAAATTAAAAAGAAAAAAATGTTGGTCAATAAATTTAAAAGTGACAATTTAGTATTCAAATTTGGGTTTTTTTGTTGCATAGGGATCTATTGTCAAGGTCACAGTTTCAATTAGGTTGTCATGAGCCATAATTTTAATGTTTAGTTAAAAACTTTTTTCTTTAGTTAGCGTCATTTTTTTATTTAGGTGTTGATTTTAAGGTTTTTCTAAGCAACTATTTGAGTTTTAAGGTCATGCTTGAAAAATGTTGTAATTTTAATCCACGTTAGAAAAATGTTGTTACCAGTAGCACCACTTTTTTATCTAAGGGTTGATTTTCATGTTTTTTATGCAAGAATATGGGTTTTAAGGGATAGAATTCTCATTTTGAGGTCATAGTTATTGTTAAGTTGGTAACTTTGTTTTTAACTTAGTCATAACTATGGTGAACACTAGTGGAATATAAAATCACTTTGTAATAGTTACAAATTTTATCTCTTGCCTCGTTGTACCATGGTGGTACATAGATTCTCTCAATAAGTGTGGCATCCCTTAGGTTAGGTTGTACCACAAGAAACCGGGTTAATGTAGTGTGACACAAATCCCAAACCATACTTAACACATTTTCCATCATTCCCATTTTCATTCTGTCTGTTTCCTCATACTTCCATTTATGATTGACTTGTTGTATATTACTCAACAAGGTCCAAGAAAAATAAAATAAGACCCTATGTATAGAAGCCCGAAGTCAAAGAAATTCGGAAAAAAAGGTTAGAGGAAAGAGTGATAAATATAAAAGGCTATGTAACCCTAGTCCCATGGCTAAAAATGGCATATCTAAAGAAAGGAACCAAGAAAATAAAGAAAAAAGGAAAGGGGGGAGTAAATGTTAAATCGAGGCTTAACCCTCCCTCTCGAAAGCTCACATGTAAAGTAAATGAAGACATCTAGCTCTTGAAAGCTAGCCAAATGAAGACCTTTACAACATCATCATATCTATGTAGTCAATAGATGAAGTCCCTTTTTTTCCCTTTTGCAATCAACCACCACTAGCACCTTTCCATTCAGTTGTGACCCTAACTCTTGTCATAGGATAGAAAATTCTATAACATGCTATGATTTACAAGTGGTACCTACCAATATTTCATGGCTCTACATGCGAGTCTTATTTTTCCTACTACCCCTGCTTAGATTTATTGCCTACTCTGCTTGCTTGGATTTACAAATGGTACCTACCAAATTCCAATCTTTGGTGACTCAACAAGCACATCTTCTTTCTACCGGATCAATAAAGAGACATGGAAATGAGCACCCAGATCAAAATTGATTCAATGCAAGTTTAATTCTTTATTGTTATACATTTGGCACTGAATAAGTAGTATTCAATTTAGACATTCATTTTTGTTGACAAAACATATTCGTATTTCTATATCTCTTCTGTATATCATGTTGCACATGTGCACCAATTGTTAGGCCTACAATTCTTATGGAAAAAATTTCAAGTAAGTTATATTTCTTTTAGAAAAAATGTGTGTTGTTGGGGGTTCTATCTATATATCTATATATTGATTGGACATTGCAAGGATATTCACAAAAAAATACTATATTTTCTTTGCATTTAAAATACCAAGAGCAATCATTTGAACTATTGGACCAATTACCATGTAAGAAAGAAGAACGGATTGGTCGTATCTGGGAGATGGCATCTAGAGGATGAAAGAGTAAATGGTCATACTAGATTCCCTTCATATTATTCATATATAAACTCTAACATTGGTGAACCAATGCCACTAATGGGTGCTTTTTAAGTATACCTGATAAGGAGTTCTAATATGAAGACACAATTCTTCATCTAAGCTATGCGAAACATGGCATGGTAGGAGTTGTGACTCCAAAAATAACTTAGTATTTTGTACACAATAATATTCATGTAAACATTGTTTCCATTTAGTTATCTCAAGTTCGAATATGAGTTGTGACTTTTTCTTGTAAAACTTGAATGTTAGGTGCGAGTTGTTGGGTATGTGTTATATTGTTTGCAAAATTGATCCCATGTATTATACACTGATATGGGAGAAAAGGGGGTGGTAAGCACCCCCCAACCAAAATTTTTGCAAGGGTTCAAGTGCAGGGGAAGTATCTCCTATGAAAAAAAATGTGTCTATTTTTGGCAATATTTTGCGTCTTTTTTGTGAGTTTTTCGACACATGGTTTTTTGTCGATGGTTTTATAATTTCAGTTAAGGAACTAGGGTTGTTGAATAATATGGGTCGATGGATTAAGGGTTTGGATGCCACAGGATCCTATATGTAAATTTTATTGTAAACATTGAATATGATGAATAGAATATTAGAGGTGCAACTCTAAACAGGTTGTTGGTTTTCCCGATTTGGGTTTTCAGGGTAAAAAACTTTGTGTAATGTGTGTGTGTGTGTGTCATTGTATATTTATTGTTTTATTAAGAATATGTTTACAATAATTAATTGTACAAGGTTAAAATATACATTTGGTATAAGAGAAATTATTGGCTTTAGGGGGGACCCATTTATGGCCAGGGGTTTGGCACGGGTATGTTGTAATCCTTGTTATAGTGGGAGATATACAATATTGATTCTTCAGGTGAAAATAAATGGCGAGTAGTTCGAAAATAGATATCGAGAAATTTAATGAGAATTTTTTTTATTTGTGGAAGCTCAATATGGAATCTTTGTTGGTAGAAAAAGATCAGTGGATCATGGTGGATCCAAGTACTACACCTACAGGAATGTTAGTAAAAGAGTGGAAAAAGTTGGATCAAAAGGCGAAGAGAAAAATCCAGTTATGTCTCTCAGATTCAGTATTATTGAATGTGTCAAGGGAAGCTACAACCAATGCATTATGGGATAAGTTGGGGGCTTTATGTCAATCTAAGTCCCTGGTAAATAAACTATTCTTGTTGAATAATTTGTATAACTTGAGGATGAAAGATGGAGACTTGGTGACAGAGCATTTGAACACCTTCAATACACTAGTAAGTCAGTTATTATCTGTTGATATTAAGATTTTTTATGAAGACAAATGTATGAATTTATTGTGCTCTTTACTAAACTCATGGGATAGTTTGGTTGTCGCCATAGGTAACAATACAACTACTTTAAGTTTCGATGATGTGGTCTCATCCTTGTTGTTGGAGGAGATGAGGTGGAATAACATGGAAGGACAAAGCACAAATGCATTATTTTCAAGATAATGCTCTTAGGAAAGAAATAGAACTAAGTCCTCAAGTGGGAGATCTAAATATAAAGGAAGATATAAATATTTTGTAAAGTTTGTAAAGGTATGATGGAGATGTGGAAAAGAAGGGTGCTACAAGAAGCAATGTAGATACAAAATTCTTGAGAGAGGAAAGGGATCTAAAGATGCTCTTTCTACAAAAGAAAAAACATCCAAAGAGAAGGATGGGATGTGTATGTGTCTACTTCAAGCACACATGTAGATCATGAGGCATGGTTGGTTGACTCAGGGGCATCCTTTCATATGAATCCTCACAGGGAGTGGTTTTGCGAGTATGAAATGTATGATGGAGGTGATTTTTTCCTAGGTGATGACTCGATAGAAAAATCATAGGATGAGGAAAATTCAAGTTGAAGATGATGGATGGAAGGATTAGAACACTCCTTGGTATTATGCACATCCCAGGACTAGCCAGAAATTTGATTCTTGTAAGCAAAATGGATGGTGCAGGGGTAAAAATAATGTTTTAAAAAGAAACTCATAGGATGGTTCAAGGAGCAATGGTGTTGTTGAAGGGATCTCAGATTTGAACTCCCATTGTTCCTAAGATTGGAGTTGAAGAAGAAAAAACTCCTACAGTCTCTAGATAAAAGGCTATGTTGTGGCATCAAAGACTGGGGAATGTCGGAGATAAAGATTTCAACTACTACATGGTAAAAGGATGTTTGAAAGTATGTTTAAATGCTCTTTGGATTTTGATTTCTATGAACATTGTGTATATGGGAAAAAAAATTGGGTAAGATTCCCTTTTGGTGCAACGAGGGCAGAGGGAATTTTACAGTTGGTGAAAAGTGATGTGTTTGGACCTATGTCGGTTCCATAAATGGGAAAATCTCTGTAATATGTCTCATTTATAGAAAAATCCTCTAGGAATACAAGGATATATTTCCTCATGAAGAAATATGAAGTCTTTGACATGTTTAAATATTTTAAGGCTCTAGTGGAAAATCAAACAAAGAAAAGAATTAAGGTGTTGAGGCTGGATAATGGTGGAGAGTTCTGCATAAATGAATTTGAATATTTCTTTAAGTAGTGAAATATAGAAAGGAAGAAGACTACTCCATATACACTTCAACGGAATGGAGTTGAAGAAAGGATGAACAGGACATTGATGGAAAAAACAAGGTGCGTGCTTAATGATGTTGGGTTAGGACATGAATTATGGCTAGAGGTAGTGGGTACTAATGTTACTTGGTCAATCGAACACACTCATCAGCACTAGATGACAAGATTCCACATGAGGTATGAATTGGAAAGAAACCCTCTCACATACATATTAGGGTATTTGGATATTATCCAGGATATAGGAAACAACAAGGAGATTATCCAGGATGTGAAAAATCAGTTGTCCTCTAAATTTGACATGAATGATCTTGGTGCTACAAATTTCATTTTGGTCATGGAAATTAAAAAATATCAAGCAAATAGGAAACACTAGTTAAACAGAGGAAACATGTTGAGATAATATTGCAAATGTTTAATATGCATGAATGTAAACCGGTCAAGGTTCATATTCATGTAGGTGTACAGAAAATTATATGTGGATTAGTGTCCCAAGACACATGAAGAGGAAGAGGACATGTCTCGTGTTCCATATGTGAGTGTAGTTGGTAGTTTGATGTACGAAATAATATGTACTAGACCATATATTGCACATGCAGTGGGAGTTTTGAGCAGGTATATGTCAAAACTAGGAAAGGAGCATAGGACAATAGTAAAGAGGGTTTTCATGTATTTGAGTGGAACTACCAGTTATGGATTGTGCTACCAAGGAATACCAAGATTGGATAGAGTGTTGGACATACATGGCTTTGTGGATGAAGATTGGGTTGGAGATCTGGATCGTAGAATAT
>SNQJ01S0030392.1:112886-136068 GCA_010110895.2 Picea sitchensis | reverse complement strand
TCTTTTTAGCCAACTTTGTATAGTTTTGGCCCTTTTGATGTGCTGTGGAGTTAATCCTTGTGCCATGGATGATTGTTTTTCTGTGTTGATGATGTTGAGTTCTTGTCGCCCTGTGCGGACGAAATTTCAGTGATAACAGAGAGGACAATTTTTTTGTTGTGTGAGATCTTCATTATAAACAAGACTGAGCTGCTCTTGTCCTCATTGAAACAACTCATGAAAGTCATGTGATTCACAACCATAAAGGGCAAAAAAACGCCCTTGATACTGCTCATCTTGTTGTTTGAAATGAATGGGTATGTCTCCTACATTGTTGGCTTGTCCATGTTCTATCTCCAGAATGTCATCTTCAAACTTATAGATTTCCTATTGCTCAACAATTTCAGAAGGAAGGGGAAAAACATGCTCGTGACCTTCAACATCACTTTCCTCACAGTTAATCAAATCTTTATGAGAACATAGAACAACATATGTATCATAAAAATGACTATGTGAGTCACCTAGAATAATCCAAGATGTATCCAAAGCCTTGGTATCATCAATTTCATCATTAATGTAATTCCCAACATCATCCTTTTGAATAAAAGGATCAAAAGAAGACTCATATGTAACTGAATCTTCCTCCAATTCCTCAACATAAAAGTCCCCTTTACTTTCACTACTAGAAGAACTAATAAGTGATTGTCGAATATGAGTTTCAAATTCTTCACAATAGTTCTCAAAAAGTAAATCAGCTGGAAAAAAACTTTTACAATGCTTACTGAATGCAATATGGAACTGTTCTAGGGAATATATGCTAGTAGGGGGCAAGGATCGACACCACACACGAGCATCTCCCTCTAATGAGTACATGAACATCTTCATTAGTACATATTCATGATGTATTCCCCACTGATGCATGAGTTCATGAAACTCAAGCAAATGCTCAACAAGGTTGTCATCTCTATGTTCTCTAAATCTGGGCAAAAAATCACCCCACTCAGCTATAGTAGGAACAACATTTGGAAAACCAAGAACAACAGAGAAATTTAAAGGAGAAAACCTCCGAGCCAATATGGCTTCCATCTGAAACTATGACTTCTTAAAACCATGGAGTCTCCATTGGATTCTTTAACCATGGAGTCGCCAGGTGAATGATATGAAGTCTAAATGTGTCTGGTATTTGTTCACCATCAAAGATCATATCTGATCCTTATTGTTCTCCCAGGGAAAGACATTTCGTTACTTCGTTCCTCGACAATGGTGCCAGAAGATGTTGGTCCTAAGGTTTGCACCTTACTGCTAAAGGGAAAATCTAGGCCACCTATCAGTTAGAAAGATTGTTTCTTTTAATTTTGGTCAAAGAGTTATTCTATCAAGATAAAGGCAAGGTTAGGTTGGCATAATGATATGGATGAGGGCCCTCCTTGGCTGATGGCACACCAAAGACATACCAGTGAAATAATAGAAAAAGAGAGAAACAACAAACTACTCAATGAATAATTTGCTGTAAGAAGTTCAATACTCAAAATAATATTTCAAGACATCAAACATGTATCAAAACAAAGTAACTCCCATAGGTTGCAAAAACTAATTTTCACCAAAACATTAGCTGTTTGACAGGTTGCGTATCAGTAAAAATAAGTCACACAATAGCTGAAAGGAAATGAAACACGTTGTGCAAATAAAAAAATGTATTCAAGATAAGAATAAAAACACATAAGAAGTTGAAAGAAACACTGTTTTCAAGAATATGTTCACAAGGTAGAGAGATTTAATCCATGCATAAAATGAGTCCAACCAGTCTATTGTATTTCTATTCCTTCCCAAAAATATCCGACGCTTACAATATCCAAAATATAACTATTTAAAGAAAAGTTGCAGAGGTCCTCGTCCTTAGGAGACTGAGACCTTAATTAAGATAACTTTCTATAAATCAAATTATTAATTGTACTAAGATGCCGAAATTAATTAGCAAGAGTGGTTCTTATCTCACACAGAAGACTACTCTTGCATCTAATCTAGGAAAATTATGGACTTAATCAAGATAAAACTACTACTGTCTCTGAGACAGAACTGATGCATGCTAAAGGAAATTAATGGACGAAAATAGGCCTCAGAGTGATAGAGCAGGTCTATGTTGTCAAGCAATGGCATGTCTATGAGATATTGGAGGCTACTGGAGATAACCGGCTGTGTGAGCAAAGCTTGCTGAAGTGCATCTGGAACTAACTTGCGTCGATCTGTGATGGAGACCGACTCTCTGTATGTGTATGAGCTGTCACAAGCTAAGCGTAGTCTGAGTTGAATGTACTCTACTCTTCCCCTCACTTTCACTGTGATGATTGGTCGTGAACATGGAGTCATGGAGGCGGGTGTCCAATATGAAGACATGATGAGTGGAGACAAGCATCTAATAGGAAGATAGGACGAGGTGACATGTGAAGACAGATTCCACTAAGTGAGAGGAGGAGCAAAAGTAGTGAGTTGGATGAGTAGAGATGATGTGTGAGGTGACGTAGTGATCTGACGTCATTCAAGCACATGATTGCGGGGGCTGTTGAGGGTGGTTTAGATTCAGACCGCCTTTGGGCCCGCAATTCACCAAAAGCTACCACGTACCCTTAAAAAAAACCATGGTTTAAATTGCGGGACCGCTTTGGAAAATTAACATCCAGGAAGTTTACGTCCCCATAATGAACTATAGCTGTCGTTCTGATTACAATCCGAGATCTGGGTGACATTTACCTGCTACAAGGATCAATAGTTCTCATTGACCTGGGTTCAATGGTCTAGATTCACTTCGGAAGTCCGGGCTTTAGGAGTTTCGAATGTGAAACATTAAACATCTCCCAGAGGAAAATATTCAAAGTGAATGATTTGTCGCCATGTGTCATGATGGATGAATGGTCCATATTCACTTCAAGAGTTTCAAATGTCAAGTGCGAAGATCTCCCGAAGGAAAATCGCCGAAGTGACGTGGCATTTTGATGTCGTATGATGTCACGACTGTTGAGGTGTCTTGGAAAGAATGGTGACACGTGTCATGAGGAAATGGGTGAATGACACAACCAAATGACCTGAGATGAATGCCACGTGTCCTGCCTCTTGAGTGTGTCGTGTGTCTCAACTGTTGGTTGCCATGTGTCTCAACTGTTGGTTTCCACGTGCTTCGACAGTTCGGGCTTCGAGAGTTTTAACTGTTAGTGCTTTGAAACTTCCCGGAGGAAAATATCCGAAGTAACTGATCTGTCACCATGTGTCCCATCTGATGGATGGTATAGATTTACTTTGGGACTTTGAGTCTTTGGTTCTCCAGGAATTTTGAATTTGAAACCTGAAAATAGCCCGGAGGAAAATCGTCGAAGTAACTGATCTGCTGCCGCGTGTCATGGCCGATGAATGGTCCAGATTCACTTCGGAGATACGGGCTTTGGGAGTTTCAAATGTGAAGCCTGAATATGTCTCAGAGGAAAAATATTGAAGTGGATGATCTGGTTCCATGTGTCTTCGTTGATGTATGGTCCTGATTCACTTCGGGACTCCGGGTGTTTGGCTCTTCAGGAATTTCTAATATTTGTTCTTGGAAAAATCCCGAAGTGAAAATCTCCGTAGTAGATGACCTATCGCCGCGTGTCATGGTGGATGAACCGCCCAGATTCTCTTCGGGTCTTCGACAATTCGGGCTTCAGATCTTCTGATGACTCTGGATGTTAAAATTCGTGCAATTCTTCATCCCCAAATGGATGAAAACCGTTGATATGATTTGCTTGATAGATCTCCATCATTGAAAATTTCCCCTATTTATTTAGGCAACTTTTGCCCAAATATGACCGTTCTGAGCAGTTGCGTTTATCCACAGGTGTTTCCTGCGTATGAAAAAATACTTGGTGGACCTTTGGTGAGCTTAATCAATGGGAAAATATGCTGAGAATTAATTCAAACCCAATCCAACATATATTTATCCTTCGAGAAACAGAGACAGACATGTGCAACGACTCAAAAACGAATACGGACCAAGATACTTAGTAATGGGAAAAAGACTTAACCAACCAGAAGAGGAAAATTTGATGAAGGAATATGGAAAAGAGAGAAGAGGCATGAGATGTAGACCTAGGTTACAACACCTACTATCATATAGTAGGGCCCAATCACCTGACTGAAAATATTTGTTTTTGATATACTTATCATGGCATTTAGTCCTCTGTTCTTGCATAAGGGTATTCCTTTAAAGAGCATCTTGCAGTCTGATCTCATCAAGCTCATTCAACTAGAATATCCTCTGTTTTTGAGCTTCATCCAAATCCATCCCTAATTGCATGGCAGTCCTGAAGTTTTTCACTTGAAATTCTATGGGAAGCAACACTTTCTTCCCATATACCAACTCATAAGGTGTATGGCCCGTTGTGTTTCTCCAAATTGTTCTATAGGCCCATAATTCCTCATGCAACATATCAACCCAGTCTTTATGATGTAGCTGAATAGTATTGGTAAGAATAACTTCTATCACCTTGTTAGTTGATTCCACTTGCCCATTTTCTTGAGGGTGATAAGGTGAAGATTTTCTATGTTTAATTTTATATTGTTCAGTAATAGATTTGACCAAATTGTAGGTGAATTGGGTTCCTTGGTCAGTTACTGTTTCTCAAGGCACACCAAAGCGATTAAAGATTTCTTCAAAAAGAAAATATACAACTAATTTTTCACTGGAAGAATATAAGCTTTAGCTTCCACCCATTTGGTCACATAATCTGTGCAGACCAGGATGTACTTCTTCCTTAGAGACATAGGTTTAATGGTTCCTACAAAATCCAAAGACCATTTCTCAAAAGGTTCAATTACTACCTGAGCTTGGAGAGGCATCTCATCAACTGCAATAGGTTTTCCCATCCTTTGACAATCATCACAACTGACCACATACTTCTTTTCATCCTTGAAAATAGTTGGCCAATAGTAGTCAGACTGTAATATATTGTATGATGTAAAAAATCAAGCCAAGTACGGTATAAACAATCATCATGCCACATGTAATTGGCACTCAGCTGGATAATTCTCTGTTTTTCTCAGGAGGACAGATTCTGAGGTAAATTTCTTGTTACAAGATAGTTGGCTACATCTACATACCAAGGAAAGAAATTATAAATAGCAAATAGATTCTCATCTGGAAAATTGTCATCTACCGGTGCATTATCACCTGTATGAATGAGTCTAGACAAGAAATTAAAAATTATATTATCTCTTCCAGGTCTATCAATGATGGTGATATTGAATTCTTATAGTAATAACAACCATCTAGTCACTCTAACATTTGTAACATATTTGTTCATAAAATATTTGATGGCTGAGTGGTCTGTATGTACAAAAACTTCATACCCTATTATGTAGTGTTAGAACTTATTAATGGCATGTACTACTCACAAGAATTCATTTTCAGTGACAATGTAATTTACTTTAGTAGGTGAAATATTTTTGCTGAAAAAGTATATAACATATGGAATCTGGCCTTCCCTTTGTCCTAAAACAAACCCCAAAGTTGTATCTGAGGCATCCATGTAGATATGAAAAGGAAGAGACCAATTTGGTCCTCTTAAAACAGGGGCACTTGAAAGCTTTGTTTTTAAAATTTCAAAAGAAATCAGACATTGTTCATCCCAACAAAATTCAGCCTCTTTTGCTAACAATTTGAACAGTGGGGCATCTAGGTTTGTAAAATTATGAATGAACCTCCTATAGTAACCAACATGCCCTAAAAAGATTCTAATTTCTTTCTGTGAGCTAGGAATTTTGATTTGAGAAATGATGTTAATCTTGGCAGGGTCTACCCTTATTCCAGTACCAGAGATGTGATGACCTAAAATGATTCCTTCACTGAGAATCATTCTAGATTTTTCATGACTGAGGGAAAGGTTGGTCTCTTTACACTTGATCAATACTTTCTCCAAATTGTCCAATGTTTTCTGGAAATCATCCCCATATACTGGGAAGTCATCCATGTAGACTTCTACACAGTCATGGGTCAAATTAGAGAAAATGGTCAGGACATCCCTTTGAAAGGTGGCATGGGCATACCAAAAACCAAAAGGAGGAACCCTATAAGAATAGGTACCCCATGGAAAAGTAAATTTGGTTTTGTCCTGATCTTATGGTGAAATTTGGATATGATTGTAACCACTAAACCCATCCAAGAAAGAAAAATACCTCTTCCCAGACAAAGTGTCCAAGACATGGTCTATGAAAGGAAAAGTAAAGTAATCCCTATAGGTAGCCTTGTTCAATTCTCTATAGTCCACACAAATCCTCCATTTACCATTTTTATTAGGGACAATAAGTAATGGGGATACCCACTTGCTATCCGAAATAGGGTAAATACAATTGGCATGTAGGTGTTTTTGGAGTTCTACTTTCACTATGTCTTTTAATGATGGATTCATTCTTCTTTGGGGTTTCCTAACAGGTATGATTTGGTCATTGGTGTAAATATGATGCATACAAGTGTCTGGGTGAATCCCTTTCATGTTAGAGTAATCCCGTGCAAAAGCACCAGATTGTCCTTGAATCATTTGAATCAATTTTTGTTGCTGATCTGTTTCTAAGCTAGCATTGGTATACAAGGATTTTCCAGGACTGATTTCAATAATTTGGATAGCTGATTCTTTCCCTTCATCTATTTGTGAAATGGTGGACACTATAGGGGTGGAGGGGTGCTATATTTCCTAAAATTTAGAGATGAATATATGTGTATATTGTGGAAAATATTAAGGGTATTCAATGCATTCGATATCAACCAAAAACATGCTTAAAATATGTTCTTCATTTTTCTCTTGAACTCCTTTTACTTTCTCGAGTGTTAACAAGGGCTGAGTACAATCCTCCTCCTCATATGGATTCTCCAACTAGAAAGGAACTTCAGTGGTTGGTTGGGAAGGAGGAAAGAGAATAAGTTTTTGACTTTGGATCCCATTGGAGATTGTCATCTCTCTAGACCGACAACTAATAAACGCATCAGCGGTGGCCAACCAAGGTCAGCCAAGAACCACTGGATGTCCTGGTTTGGAGGATTTAGGATGAATCACTAAGAAATCCACAGGGTACTCCCAAGAGGCCAAAGTGATTGTTACATCATCTAGACTTCCTGCTGGACTGATAACTGATTTGTTTGCTAATTCCAACAAAGTCTGTGTTGGTCTTAGTTGATTTAGTATCATTGTTTTCATGGTGTCAACTGTCATAATATTTATTGCTGCTCCTAGATCAATAAGTATGTTTGGAAAAGAAACACCATTAATATTTATTGTCACCACTGGATTTCCTAGATCATTATATTTAGATGGCATTTCTGATATAAATTCTGATAATTGTCCAACCACTTGTATAACAAGAGGCTCCTTCCTCTTTCTCTCTGAATTTTTAATGCAAATATCCCTTACAATCTTAACATAAATAGGAATGTCCTTGATGGATTGAAGTAGGAGAATCTTTACACATATTTTTCTAAGTTCAGTCTCCAGATCATGCCCTAGAGGTACCTCATATTTATTCACAAGTAACCTTTCTAGATAAGGGGGGGGATTAGTTTTCTGAGGTATTTCTGATGGATGAGGAATGTGAGGAGGAATTTCCTATTGTACAGGGGTGTCTCTTTCTTCCTCAGATTGGTTATCCATTTTTTCTTCTTCTTCAACTACTTGGTTATCTACTTGTTCTTCTTATTGAATAACCACAGTAGGATTTGGTTTATTCAAAACCCTCCCTGATCTTAATTGAATTCCATTAAATGGAGTAGGAGTTATCACATAAGTGGGGAAGGTTTTTACTTCAAGATTTTGTATAGGTTGTGTAAGTCTATTGTTTGGATTAGGAATGGGTTTTCCAAGAATAGGGGTAGCCCGAGGAGGCTTTGGGATAGGTGCAACTTGCATTTGTTGCTGCAGATTTGGGTTCATAGGCAATGTAAGTTGTTGCAGATGTAGATTTGGGTTCATAGGAAATGAAAGTTGTTGTTGTTGCAGATTTGGGTTCATAGGCTATGTAAGTTGTTGCTGCAGCTGTGGAGGTGGAGAGAGAGAAGGTGGATTAAATCCTAGTAGCAACTAAGATATATTGGAAGGGTATTGTGGGTAAGTGGGAAAGGTTGTTGGTTGAAAGGTAACATTTCCATATGTAGCCCCCCTCCATCCTTTCTTCCAAGGATGGATTTGTGGTTGTTGAGGTGACCATTGAGGGTAAGGCATTGGAGGTACCCATTGTTGTTGTGAATATTGTGTGGTAGGATCTACAAACATATTGGGATTTTGCTACCTCCAAACCCTCTTAGGGGGATATGATGTTTCTTGAGATTCTCCCTTAAGGATGGATTGTAGTCTAGGTAAGGAAGGAATTATTCAATAGGGTGATCCTTTGTACATATTCCACAAACTTAAATGACATTAATGGGACATTCCTTTTCAGGATGCCTTTTTCTACACCAAGGACAGAAAATTTCCAAAGTAGCATTTTCTTCTTCTTGTTTTCTTTTGATTTAAATGGTATCAAGTTGGGTGGTGATGGTGTTGAGGATGTTTGTTTTGAAGTTTTCTAGTAGATTCCCCAATTCTATCCTAGTAACACCTTTGGGTGTGGGTTTAGTAATTCTGTTTATATGATCTCTTACACTTTTTCCTGTTTTGGCTTGGCTGCGAGAGTACCTTTTACAATACACTGCAATGTCTGCAAACAACTTCTGATACACATATCTAGAACTCATGAAGTTTATTACCTCAATACAATCATCCCTTATAACTTTTAGGAAGATGGTCCTAACTGTAGCTGTGTCTAAGGAAAATTGTTTTGTCTTTTGATAGTTATATAGGAAACTTTCCAGGTAATATTCCAAACTTTCCTCCTCAGACTGCTGCATTTTAAATATGTCATTCCTAGCATCCCTAGGTCTGCAATAGTCTTGATATTTCTGGAGGAAAGTCTCCCTCATGCCATCTCAATATAAGATAGTGTGTTCTCCTAGGCTGATAAACCACTTTAATGCTGAGTCTTTAAGTGTGGCTAGAAAGAGTTTTAGTTTTTGTGCATTATCAATGTAATTATAACTCCTACATAGTATATCAAATTCAAACAAAAATGAATCAGGATCTTCTGTTAACATACCATGGAAGTGAGGTAGCGATGACAGTGGAATATTCTTCAAGCAACATCTCTGGTAATGTCTAATATTGGGAATACAAATGTTTCTGTCTCATTGTTTGCATTTCCCTCTTCATCCGCCATATCTCCAAATAACACGTTGTAGGGTGCTGGTGATGTATGCCCACTAAGTGATGGTTCAACTAATGGGTTTTTTGGTATATTCAACTGTTCCAATTCTATTCTAGTAACACCTCCTGGTGTGGGTTTAGTAATTTTGTTTATAAGATCCCTTACACTTTTTCCTGTTTTGGCTTGGCTCCAAGAGTACCTTTTACAATACTCTGCAATGTTTGCAAACGACTTCTGATACACATATCTAGAACTCATGAGGTTTAGTATCTCAATACAATCATCCCTTATACCTTTTTAGGAAGATGTTCCTAACTGTAGCTGTGTCTAAGGAAAATTGTTTTGTATTTTGATAGTTATATAGGAACCTTTTTAGGTAATCTTCCAAACTTTCCTTCTCAGACTGTTGCATTTTAAATATGTCATTCCTAGCATCCCTAGGTCTACAGTAGTCTTGATATTTCTGGAGGAAAGTCTCCCTCATTCCATCCCAAGATAAGATAATGTGTTCTCCTAGGCTCATAAACCACCTTAATGTTGAGTCTTTAAGTGTGGCTGGAAAGATTTTTAGTTTTTGTGCATTATCAGTGTAATTATAACTCCTACATAGTATATCAAATTCAAACAAAAATGAATCAGGATCTTCTGTTGACATAGCATGGAAGTGAGGTAGTGATTACAGTGGAATATTCTTCATAGAAACATCTCTGGTAATGTCTAATATTGGGAATCCAAATGTCTCTGTCTCATTGTTTGCATTTCCCTCTTCATCCTCCATATCTCCAAATAGCACGTTGTAGGGTGCTGGTGATGTCTTCCCACTAAGTGATGGTTCAACTACTGGGTTGTTTGGTATATCCAATTGTTCCAATACCTTGGGTGTTGTCCTAATGGTAGATGCAACCTCTTCTACCACTACCTCTATCTCTTTTCCAACCCTTCCTTCTGATTGGGTCGCCAATGCTTCCCTTCTTGCTTGTTGTTCTATGTTTTCAATCTAAACAATAGCTTCAAATTTGGTGCCTTTGGTTGTTGTTTTAATTGCTGCCTTTGAACTTTCTCCTCTAAGAATTGTTCTTGGACAAAAATTAGCTGAATTAGTGTGNNNNATTTTATAAAATTTTGGAGGCAATAAATCTTCCTTTACTATCCCTATGTCTACTCATAAAAAGAAGAAAATCTAATACTAATTAAACACAACATTTTAATTAACGAAGGTAAGAGGAAAAACTGACTTTGAAACAACCCCGCCAAAGTGGATGCACAGGTTGTTACCTCTCATATTATTGTCTTCTCTCTACCCTTAGGTTGTCCTTAAATCCAATCCAAACTCATCAAACCAATCAAACTCAAAACGCTACCTATTACCGTTTACAACTCCCCGACGACGATGCAAAAATGTTGGTGTAAATATATGTTTAGTATATTGCACTCATTTATATATAAATCCATGATTCATAATAAAAGAGTTGTTACACTATATGTGCCAAAAATAGGTAATCTATCTATGTCTATTGTATCTATATCAATCAAGAAACAATCAATAACAAAATACTTTGTTTTTGGAATATATGAACACGATTCTTCACACAACTTCAAACTAGAAGATAAAGCTCATAAAAATCTCAAGAAAACACTCGGTTGAAAAGGATCTTGCTCAGATAGAAAGTTTGTTCATTATAGGCTCATGAAATAAAAAGATGAACTGAGACCCTGCTTCCTGTAGCAATTGAATTCACAAAACAATTGACAATTCACTCTATTTATTCTTGGAAAGAAACCAATCATGACCTAATCAATTCCAATAAAAAATTCCTTCCTCAATACAAGAGACAGTCAATATTATTGAAATACTTCATTACTGATGCATGAAGGGTGAGAGACGAAGTCTAATTGTTCTTGTACCTACTGAGGACAACACAATTACTAAGACTTCCAAATTAAGAAAAATAACAATTTCTTATCTAACAATCCCAAACATCTATCCAGCTTTTATTGAATAAATATCACTCTGCAGAAACATAAATAGAATCTTCTACTATGATTAATGCATATCTTTTCATTCACACTGATCCAAGATCAACATGCATCTATTTAGAAATCTACGTTGTACTTAGGAAATCTCATGCACTCAGAATCATTTGCAATACACAATTACTTTATTTGCACTCTCTCACACAATTAACTTATTTCCACACATAAACATATACAGAGAGACTTACCTTGGTTGGGGAAATGGACCCTTGCCAAACCAACAAGTTAAATCTAAATAAATTACATAATAGATACGTTAGTCACATCCATGAATTGCAAAAACTAACATTCATATTCTTTCAATTAAACGAGTGAATCAATAATTAAACATTAAATTTCCTAGCATAAGAATGTATATTATCCATTATATCGATCATCTACACAATGTCCCTTTTAAAGAATGTCAACCATTACAATCAAAATCTGAAGATAATCAACGAATGTTTACAAAATATTATAATTTGTGAACATAGTGTATCTCAAGAGATGGACTTCATCCTCATGAAACAAAGTGCATGAGTGATGAAGTCTATCATGGTCTTCAAACGAATCAAGGATGCTTCCATCCAACTAATTTCTTGGAGCCATCGCTAGTGTACTCATTCAAAACATCAATCCTGTAGAAGCGGGTTTAGTACCAAACTAGCACAATAACGGATCTTAGTACCGGATCAACCCAGAGTTGGTACCAAAATAGGTGGAGTACCGGAATAGAACAGTTGAAATTTTGTAGTACCCGATCAACGGAAGTACCATACAAATCCCGAAGATGAGTACCGGATGAGGTAAAGCCTTGTCATGAAAGATGCTTAAAGTAATCAAAGTAATTAGAAGCATAAACAACAATCATTTAGTCCCAATTAATTAAGAAATCAAACAAATCATGTTTTTAACATTTGTTACCTCATTATACATATGAATAAGGTCACAAGGTAGGTTTGTGGAGGAAATAGACAAAATATGCATATGTTAGAGGTAAAATTGACCAAGATAGAAGATAATATAAGGTAATAGGGGTGTCAAAACTGAGATCCAACATATGGTATTCCCAATTTTTGTTGTAGATCAAGATATCATCGAAGAGTACCAACACAAAATGTCATAGGCCCAAGTGAAAAACTATTTTTCATGAGGCTATGAAAAGTGGATGGAGCATTGAAAAATACAAAAGGAATCACTAAAATCTCATGATGACCTTCATGTGTGTGAAAATCTATCTTAGGGATGTCCTCCTACTTCATCCTTTTTGGTAATAGATTTTGAATGAAGGTCAAATTTAGTGAAAAAATTAGCTCCACAAAGTTGAGCTAGGAGATCATGAATAATTGGAATGGAAAATTTGTCCTTAATGGTTAACTTATTGAGAGCCCAAAAATCAAGACACATGTACCAAGTGCCTTATTTATTTAAATACCATGACCATAAGTGATGAGTAAGGATTGGTAATGGGATGTATGACTCTAACCTCCAAACATTCTTGAATGATCTTTTCTATTTCATTATTATATGCAAAAGGGTGCCTATAAGGATGCACATTGGGTGGTGGACTACTTGGAACCAAGGGGATACCGTGGTTATGCTCACCATGTGAAGGAATTAATCCATGGGGCGCATTGAAAACCTATTGATGTTTAAATATGATTAGTTTCAAATTAGGGTGAATATTTTATGGGATGGTGTCCACCACTTGTATGGCATTGAATTGGGTAGTAATGCCCAAATGCCCTTTCTTCAATAACTTCTTCATATGATGCAAGATACAAATTTTAGGTGAACAATATTGAAACCCCTTGAGTGTATGTTTCCATTCCTTAGTGAAGCTCATATACAAATCCTTTAAATCCATGTAGACTAGTCCTAAAGTGCGTAACCAATATTAGAAACCGAGGAATACATCACAACCACCATTTTCAATGGAAAACATGTGAGTTTTGAGATCATACTCGCCGATTTAAATTCTCAAATTTTCACATAGACCTCCACATTTCATCATACCCCCATTGGATATCATAACTTGAAAATTAAGTACGTCATGGACATAACGATGGGTGTAATTTTCCACTCTCCTATGAATGAAATTATGGGTTCTGCTAATATCAATCAACACAATAACCTTCCAGTTCTTGATGTAACCAATCAACTTTAGAGTTTTTGGTTCATAAGAAATTTAAAAAATCATGGAGAAAAAACTAAGGCTCTTCACAAGGAGTTGGTAAGTATGTTACGTCTTGAATTGGGGGGATGTGTCTTTGAATTCCTGTTCAGAAGTGCCTTTGACTAGGCTATATTATGAGTAGTATTGGGGTGGTACATCCATTTGAAATAATTTTCATTCTTTACATTTGTGCCCTTTGAAATACTACTCATCTCAATTATAACAAAGATAGAGGCATTGATTTTTGATGATCTCTTTTGGGGACAACTTTAAAAGTCTCAAGGGTGGAGAGTTGGAGGAGATGGTAGTACTAATTTCCAAAGGAGGGAAAGTAACAGAAGTGAATGAGAGTATTTTTTTTGGGGCATCGATCACCATCTCAACTTATTTAGCTATCTCATAGGATTCCAACCAAGTACTTGGGTACTGCATCATGCTTTGTGCTCTAATTTCTTCCTTGAGGTCACTGATGAAACTTCTTTAAAAATGAACCAAACATGCCCTCTGTATGGATTTCCAACTACTCAATGATTGCTATAAAGTCTATAATTGTACCTATTTTTTATAATTTTTCCAATCACTACAAATAGTGAGTATCTCATTCGAAACAAGCATATATGGCCTTCACTAAATGGCTTAGGAAATGTATTCTCCATGGAAATTTTTATGCCATTTCCATCATTGCCAACGTTCAATATCTAGATATAAAAATCCCACTCTAAGATTCATTAGGCCATCAATAATTCCATGGAGAGATAAATAGTGTTCCATTTGTGTAAGCCATTTAAAGGGATCTAAACCATCAAACTTGTTCATGTCTACATTTGGAAGGTGGTGCAATGAGTTGTGATCCTAAAAGGGTGTGAGATGATTATCTATAAAGAGCATATGAGTGTGTTTCTCTTTGTTTGCTGAGGATTTCCCCTTGTTTGGATCTATGTGTGGATATAGCTCCTTGATACCCAAGGATGTACATAGATACCTTAACATATTCTTGATATCAACAACCTTTTGGTCAATCTTTACTAAGATATTTTTTATTGAAGAATCAATCTTGGAAATGTTGCATCCCAACTTGTCTCAATATGACCAGTGGCTTGAAATGAGATTTTTGTGATATACCATGAACATTGTACCATTTGGTCCATAGAAAAAGAGTTACTAGAAAGGTATACACATGTGATCAACATGGTGCAAGGAATGTTTTTTTTTAAACAATGGTGGGAGTATTACTCCTAGTTGACTATTATTGTGCTAACAAAATTCCCAAATTTCTTCTATACTGAAAGACGTATAAATGTTTCTAGTATACTATAAAGGCTAGGGTTTTATGGTCCTAAGGAAAATGGAGTTTCAAGTTATATAGCTCATTTTTATACCAAAGTGTTTCCAAAAATATTACTTGGTCAGATATTTGACAACACCAGCTGAGGAGGATAGACCATACTCTTATCCATACTACATGATTCCCTAGTATGTGAGAGTGATATCCTCGAGTGTTGTTCTTAGTGTAATATATAAATAAGACAACTACATATTTATATAAGGTTGGTTTTAGGTGTGCTTATAGGAATTATAATATATGCTAGGGTATGTGGAAGATGATTACATATACAAGTGTTGTCTGATGCAATACTACTCGAAGGGGTACTAACAAAGGTTACAAGGGTGTCCAACTTGGTGATGCCACTTGTATTTTCTATGTGTATTATTCCTCGACCATATATTTAGCTACCAAAAAATATATCTCTATGTTATTTAAATATGTCAAGACATGTCTCTACCCAAAAAAAAAATTGCTAAAATTTGGATGTATGTTGGCTCAGGAAAGAGATCCAATACCACTTGTAATGATTTTTAACCCTTAGAATTGACTCATAGATAAGGTATTCATAGAATATATATGGAGAAAATAAAATACAATAGACAAATAAGATGAAATATGTGAAATATAGCCTTGTATTACTGATTATGAGAGAAATAAAGCTATGTTTACTTACCTCTTAAGGTAAGTGTGACCTTTCATTAAGAAGAGCTCGAATTACAGCAACACTAGACAAAAAAATTACCTAGCCTCCTAGATCTCTAAATATATTCTCAATAGAAAAACCATAACTACTTGTGATCCCATCATTAATGAATACCAACTTCCTAGTGGGTGTTATTTAATAAAGATGACCCTTTTTACATTAAATAACTATCTACTACTATCTAATGGGTCTTATCCAAAGAATATGGCCTCATACATTAATTTAATAGAGTAACCTAAAGTAGGGAGGTTAGGGTAGGACACCAATAGATGATGGGTGGAGCATCCATCATCTTGGTGTCATGATGATGAGTGGAGCATTCATGCCTCTTCATGCCCCAATGATGAGTGAAGTGTTTCAAACCTCTTGGTACTTTATGATGACTGAAGTCCACTTCTGTATTTCTACCACTTGGTGACATGATAATGAGTGAAATATTCATCCTCTTTGTTATCATATAATTTTCCGTCAGCTTGCATGATGAAAGGTTTTACACCGAAGACATATCCAATTAGCATAAACCAACACAAGGACCACATGAAACGATAATCGTGAAATTTCCTAAATGATCTATGGAGGATCAAAGTAAAGGCATACAATTAACCTAATAAATGACTATGAAACACATAATTCCATTGACCACGTGAATTGCATGGGTTATCCTTCAATACCCACACAAGGTTTTTGTACATCATCAATGCTCTAAATTCCAAAAATGATACATTGTTCCCATGCAACTTCCACCTTGGGATTTCTTAGTGCATATAGTTTCAAGTAGTTAAGATGAGGTACTTGAGTTATCTAAGGAAAATGGATGGGAAAAATTGGGACACATATTCACTTTCCTTCNATTCCAAAAATGATACATTGTTCCCATGCAACTTCCACCTTGGGATTTCTTAGTGCATATAGTTTCAAGTAGTTAAGATGAGGTACTTGAGTTATCTAAGGAAAATGGATGGGAAAAATTGGGACACATATTCACTTTCCTTCAATTACATCCTCCTAGAAATATTTCAAATACATGTATCTTCCATGAGTTCAAGGAGTTCAATTAATGCAAGGTTATGTTGCAAAACTATAGCTAGAGATTCTAATCCCTCACCACAATTATTTAATTGTGCCTAAAGTGTGTTGGTGTTGCTCATTTGTATTCTTAATTGTCAATTTCATGAATGGTCTATAAATTGTTGTGGATATTCCACTGGATAGTTTGTCGTAACAAATCTAATTAAATCCTAAAATTGTTATTGTAAAGGTTAATTTCTTTTAGATCTTAGATTCTTAATTATTGGTTTTCTACTTAAAAATGTATTGATCTATATTATTTTGAGAATGACATGAAGGAAGAAATATAACCGAGATATAACAATGAAATACAAAAAAATATAGAAGAGAACCCAAAAATATAGTGAAACCCAACTTCTATTACTGAATAAGATAGAAAACCATTGTATAACACAAAAYGGAAAAATCGGGTAGCTTATCTCTAAAAAGAATATTTACATCACACTCCATTTCCTACTTAAAGGGCCTCCTTCACCTCAATTATATATGAGAGAGTGAGAGGAGATAAATTCCCATGATGCATGTGGGATAAATTGGACTAAGTTTATAAAATTCCATAGGCATGTAAAATACTAGGACTTCCTGGGAAGTCACCCATCCCAGTACTACTCTAGCCCGACCACGCTTAACTGCGGAGTTCTAATGGGATCCGATGCATTAAAGCTATGTTGTAGGCATGTACATAAGACCATTACATGATGTATGTAATTAACAAATGAAGATGACATTGCATTCCATTCCCCACCAAAAGGGTGAATGTCATGGTTTATCAAAACAACAAGCTCAAAATGGTGATTCAGTGGAAAAGGTGGATGGCCACCGAGATCCATCTAGATCATTCCTCCCTCCTTAGGAAGAAATGGTCCCCATTGCATCAAGTTCCCTTGGGAGACATGTATTCTTTTGCTAAATATGAATCTTGGTGTGTTGCTTGCCTTGTTGAAGAAGATGTCATGCTTAGCTTTTTGAAGGTTGTCACGAACCTGTTGCTGGAGGGGTTGAATCTGTTCAACCAATCTAGCTGCATAATATACCTAAGTGTGTGAGGAATATGTTGGTGAATATGCAACATGAAGAGTATGAAGGGTTCTATTATAACCTTGCTTGACTGGGTAGTGTGGAGGCACCCTTGTAGGTGAAACACAAACATATTGGTACTCTTATACAATCTTGTCGATCTTCTTCTACTGGATATAAAGGTCTTGGGCTAAGGATACAATGGTTGTAGTGTCCTTCTATTCACCTTCTGATCGGATTGTGAAGAGGATAAACTTTGCAATATGAGATATTACTTTTTGGCATTGTTTTGGTGGGACAATAGTTGAAACTACCTTTAGTATCCTCTATAGCTGACTCCCCAGAGTAACAATGACGCTATGGGGTCGAGACTCATAAATAACATGATGCCTCCACACATATGGTTGGAATAATATAACATCACAGACTTCTAGTGGGGAAACACCACATAATACCTCATCCTTGAAGGGCTTAATGCCATAGGACAAGCAACATAGTTGGCTGACACAAAGATATTGACTCTGGCGAACCCACCCGATGTTGTATGGCTACGGGTGTGGTGTTTTTGGAAAATCCAACTTTTTAACAACCTTTGCTGAGATGATGTTCTTTTTTCTTCTGCCATCAAAAATAAAATGCAGTGGGGTCCCCTTCACCCACATATGTGAATGGAAGAGTAGCTCCCCCTCCTCAGGGTCCTCTTCTGGTTGGATTGTTGTAGTTGCGACAATATCAGTAGGTTCTACATCAATGATCTGTCTCCTTTTATCATTTTCTAAATCAGGTTCCAAGTCGGGGTTTGGATCTTTATCTTTGAGCTTGGCTACCAAGGACTGTATTGAGCGACATTCATCAGTGTTATGCCAAGGGCTATTGTGGAACTCACACCACTTTCTGGTGTCTTTCTTAGAATTCCCATTACCCTTATTTTCCTGCATCTAGAGTTGGCTCTCTTGAGTTTGGTATTCCTTGCTTTGTCCTTCATTATGTGAGTTATAGTTTCCTTTGTCGTGCTTCTCCAGTTTACTCTGACGCTTGAATTTTTTCTCAATTTTGACTGCATATCAATACGCAGCTCCTAATGAGGAGATTTTCAAAAAATCCATCTCTGTTTGGATGTACCTGTGTAGACCACTGCGGTACTTCAAAACCAGGTGTCACTTGGAGTCTTTGATACCTAGATTTGAGTGCAAGGTATGAAAGATGTTGGTGTACTCCAGTATCGTCTGATCTCTTTTCTGACGCAAAGTTTTCCATCTCATGTATTGGTCATCATAGTTTCCGACATGGTAGAACTCTGCCTTTAGGGAATCTACAAAGGCTGCCCAAGTGGGTTATCTCCCAAATAGTGTAGATTCATCTGTGGTGTACCTATCCCAGTAACCTTCCCACCAATCTCTGACATGGAGAAGGGATTTAAGGAGCACGAAGGTGATATTTTCATTGTCAATTTTTTTTTGGACAGAGTAATAACCTTCTAGCAGATTCAACCATTTTTCTAGAGAATCAACATCTATCTGGCCTTCAAATAAGGGGATATCAAAATTGACTTGTACCTTGAAGGGTGTCACACTTGAGAAATGGATTCTTGTTGAAGATGCCTCAGTTTCCACCATCGGTAGTCTTCGAAGGATCTGAGAAAAGTTGTCCATCATCTCGTTCCTCTGTCGCACAAGGGATTCCTCGAACAATGTCTTGAAAGGATATCCTAATTTGTCATCTATTTTTTATTTCGCCTTGTGAGGCCACTTGGGTTGGCGAGAGAAGTTGTCCTCAAGAGAAACTAGCTCAAGACCCAACTATCTATACCCTAACCTCAAAGGGGACCTGCTCTGAGAAATGACAAGGAGCAACCTTCTCTGATACCACTGATCCAGATTATTTTGAGAATGACATGAAGGAAGAAATATAACCGAGATATAACAATGAAATACAAAAAAATATAGAAGAGAACCCAAAAATACAGTGAAACCCAACTTCTATTACTGAATAAGATAGAAAACCATTGTATAACACAAACTAGAAAAATAGGGTAGCTTATCTCTAAAAAGAAATAGATGTTGGATACGCTTCATTCACAAGAATCTTTACATCACACTCCATTGCCTGCTTAAAGGGCCTCCTTCACCTCAATTATATATGAGAGAGTGAGAGGAGGGAAATTCCCATGATGAATGTGGGATAAATTGGACTAAGTTTATAAAATTCCATAGGCATGTAAAATACTAGGACTTCCCCGGCAGTCACCCATCCTAGTACTACTCTAGCCCGAGAACACTTAACTGTGGAGTTCTAATGGATCCAGTGCATTAAGGCTATGTTGTAGGCATGTACATAAGACCATTACATGATGTTTGTAATTAACAAATGAAGACGACATTACATTCCATTCCGCATCAAAAGGGTGAATGTCATGGTTTATCAAAACCATAGACTCAAAATGGTGATTCAGTGGAAAAGGTGGATGGCCACCGAGATCCATCTGGATCATGTATGAAATAGATGAAATGAAAAAAAAAAAGAGAACACAAATAAATACTCACACACCATCCACAAATAAACATAAGATCTGACTTGGGAAACACAATATGGGAGAAAATCTAGCTAGAAGGTGAGGCCGCTCTGCTCTCTTTTCTTCAAATGAAAGTACAAAGAAAGAGGCACCCTATGTGAGTTGCCTCTGACACCGTGGCCTGTATGTTTTCTTCATAATCTCTCCTCCTTTGTTAGTCTCATAGAATCTTCTCTCATATGTCTTGCTCAACTATGTGTTGTGCTTGTTTTTCCACTTGGGTGTGCAACAAAAATACACTTAATTACCTTGTTAGACCAACAAGATAATATAGAAAAAAAGATAGTTTATTAGTGGATCAACCATAAAGAAAATGAGAAAATAAATAACAATAAAAATACAACTAAGCTAAGCATGCATAGAACTCATATGAAAACATGAAAATGGAACAAGTAATAGATACCAATGGAAAGTTGTCTTCGAATTGATAACACCTAGGAGAAAAATGAGACTTATGAGTCCCCTCTTCCTCCTTGGGAGGGCCCTTGAGGTCCCCAAAATAGAGTGCTTCCTCTTCTAACAATGGAGTAACAATGATGCATATTTTTTGCTAAACTTATCAATAGGTGAGAAGGATAATCTTTTCTACGATCACTAGAATAACTCTAGGAGATGTGTTGATTCTCTAAGAACAATCCAACATCATAACAATACATCAAACTATTACTTTGTTTGCATGTCTTGAGATTCTGTTTATACGATTCATGCAAACCATTACATAACTAGTTCATAGTGTGAATGGGGGTCCTTTTGGAGGTACCACCCATCCCTTCCATAGCCGCAAGGCTAGATTTCAGACCGATTTGGGTGTTTTATCATGGTACACCCCTATTTGGAAGTAGGTGAGGCCCAACCAAATGCATTATGCATCATTTCTACATCAACATAGGTTCCTGTGAGAACATTCATGTAGCTCGTGCAATTTGCATGAAATCAACTATGTTGGCTCGTGTAGATGTGCACAAGAAGGCTTTGATGGAACTATGTATGAATTCAAGGGATTTTTGTATAGTTTTCTAAGTTGATGAGTGAATTTTGTTAATGCCAAAGGAATGCTAATTGGTGTGTTGCACTGATAATTTTTTCAACCAATGTCGGTATTGTTGTGGATTATTTTTCAGTGAAAACATATTCCCCATTATGTGTGAGGTTAGGAGCATACATATAGATGAAATACATCATTGTTTCTTTTCTTTGTGATGTCATTGTGTAGAAGAGGAGAATGCAATATAGAGGGGAATGTAAGGACAATTCGTTGGAGGGAGAGGGGAACATTATTCTTACCGAGTATTCTCCAAAAAGGTTAAAACTATTTTTACAAACGAGGCGGGCATGCCCCATGCTCGTATCATGAAACTAGAATTGTATAATTGTAACTAAATACTATTGATGAAGTGGATATTTTCATTGCCCTCAAGGGCATCATTAACGATAGATGAAGGTTCGAATGAGTGAAATGGCTATGGATAGGGGAATGGACAACTGTGTAATGTGTCAATAACTTGGAGGAATTAATGGCCTATCAAATTCAGAGGTCTTCAGATGCTACTAAAAACTGCAACGGTCGCATAGTAAGACCCACCATAACATAAAATCATGTTTAGGTCAAATGTTATGGGGTTCAATAGAATAAAAAAGAAATGAAGAATCTTTCTGTGTCATTCGAGACTCATCATTGATGAGGTAATGTGATTCAAGATACTTCCACCTTCCTGAAAAATTGTGCCGACCTCGACAGGTAGGGAGGCACGACTGCAATAAGAAAAGGTCTTCTTGATATCAATTGATCAAAATGGTGTCAAGAACTATATTGGGGAGAATGTGGATGAACTGGTAACATGGAAGAAGTTAGAATATATGGGACTTAAGAAATTCCCTTGGTTAGGGTTATATTGATGGATGTAAGCAACTATAAAACAAGATATGGGGTTAAGGGGACGACCATGTATTGGGTAAACTGTGTTGAATAGATGGGACAACAAAGAGATGTAGGATGGGTTAAAATTCAAAGGTTTGGGACAAGGATGTTTGGGATACTCAATATTTTGGCCACTAGAAGGATATTTTGTTGATATAGCTATGAAAGTTGGATGCCCCAACCAAGGGCGACATGGGTTTCTTTGTTTCCAGGTGAAATAATGCCATCAACTATGATGGAAAAAACTTATTGAAATTGCTAGAAATCAAAGGTTGTTTCATACAATTACTGAATGAATAAAGAGCAATTTGGGTTGATAATATATACACAAAAATGGGTGCCTCAGTGAAGGATGGCCTGGCCTGTTTGGGGCACAAGTAGTGGGATGTAACTGATGAAGGGTGGGGACCCCATGTGTGGGTTTCTATACCAGGTAGATGAATGGAGGGTGATCTTGCAAATGGGAAATTGATGTTGGGTGATGTGGAGGGATAATGAAAATGCAGAGGTTCATTTAATGTAACCATAAAAATGTGATTTGGGAGTCTGAAATGGGAAGGTTTAGCAATATTATGAGAAGAAGCACGAGGTTCATTCTTTGGAGGGAAAAACTACAAGGACTCTTGATCCTAGGGTAAAGAACAACATGAGTGTTGTTTTTCCAAGGGGAAGTAACTGCGGGACAACTCATGGAGGTAGGAAGGCTACCAATTCACATACCTTGATGCAATAGAGGTGATGGTACTGCCAAACTAGGTGTGGTGATCCTAAAGGTATATTTCAAACGCTGTGACTAGAAAATGAAATTATTGATGGAGGGTGTAATGACATGCCAATTTTGAACATATACCTGAAGGGTTTGTAGGGAGGCAATAATTGAATAGGCTGTAAATCATATGAACAAGTCCCTACACACAAAAAACCAAATACCAATGTGAAAACTATTTGATAATAAAGAACATATGATGGTTACTTAATAAAAGTGATAGTGAGCATGCATACATGTGCTCGAGGCTAGGGGAAGGTGCTCGAGGCGTCATAATGATTTACAAAATATAAGATATCAACATGTAGTTGAGAGTGTTAGAATCATGTTACTGCAAACGTTGAGGAAAATTGAGCTCATGGGATCACGTAGGGGGGTTTGGAAGTTTGGACGG
>SNQJ01S0030392.1:62741-112881 GCA_010110895.2 Picea sitchensis | reverse complement strand
GGGGGGGGGGGATATATAGGCATGGGGCCCACAATGCCACCTAATATGTACTTATGTGAGTTGAGATATGGTTTCTTCTTTTGGTGAGTTTGCGAGCTTTGAGAGAGCATGGGGGAGACAAATAGATGTGTGGGATATCATGTGAAGATATCTATAAATTCCTAAAAGAGAGCTTTGTAAGATTTAACTTCCTCGGGGGAGCATGTAGCATCGAGAGTGATCTCTTCGACAATGCCAAGTTTAAAAGAGATGTCTATTTTGATTGTGGGAGATATATTGGCTATATTCCCTTCCTCAAAATCATTGAGAGCAAGGATTGGGTTTTTAAACCAATCTGCATGTCCTGGAGGGATTAAGTCTTTGGTTTCAATCACACAGACATGGGTATCCGTGTGGGGTTGAAATGCTTCTTGTGATAAGAAAAATGATTGGTTATTCATGGCATCCCAAGGATATTTAGGTGCCATCATAGCCTCTAATATGTCCTCATTTGATTGAAATATGTATGAGAAGAATGGATCCTCAGAGGTATGAGTAGGTATGGGTGTGTCACTTTTTTGATCTGGGTTGGTTATGGTGTGATTGTCTATGGAAGGAATAGAATTTGCAGACAAGTGGTCATCATTTTTTTCCATTGTTAGTGGAACGACGAGAGGAGGGGAATGGATTTCACTAGTCAAAATGCATCATATATCCATGCATGTGTGTGGATCATGTGTAACATGGGGGGGAAGAATAAGATGGGAAAGACCTACAAGCGAATTAAGTGGGTTCGTCAGGAAGTCTTTTGACCATCATGGTATACTTATGCTTGGTGGGGCCATAGGTATGGAATATTTCTTCGATGATGGGACAATGGGGTTACCCTGCGAGGGTAATGTATTATGTTGTTGAGGAAGTGATGTGTGAAAAAGGGTAGTCACATGATGACTTTGATATTCGATAATGAGTGGGAACATGTACGTAAAATGGTCCATTTGGTGGAACAACCCACATGGGTTTCTCATCCTTTCATTTACTGATGTGGATATATAATCTATGTCAGTAATTTTAGCGTTAGTAGGGGGTTCTTGAGAAGGATAAAACAATGATTTTTTTCACACTACTACTAAGGTTACCTGGATTTGAGGGAGAGCTAGACAATGATGAATGGAATAACCATATTTGTAGCATATGGCACATGAAAAGTTGATACATAGGCCTTTCTTATGTGATGAAGAAGGTTCTATGATAATGATCACATATACTGGGGTAGGAAGTAATGCTGATGTCTTGGGGAGTTGAATTAGATTGTGTAATTCAGGTAATGCAGGGCATGGATTAATAGGGTGTCCAATTGCAGTGCACATTGCACATGGAGGTTGGGTCATGTTGTGACTAGCACTACAACCCCTCCATTTTGCCTCCTTTTTGGACACTTTCCTACAATGGAGCCTCCTTATTTTTGAAACCTAAATAAAATTCTCATAATTCTCTTTGATTAAACAAAAGCTTCTCCTGGTAACTCATGATTTTCTTGAAAAAAATGAAAAATTATTGAAAGTGGAAGTTTTAAGAAATTTTCGGCAAAGTTCCCTTCAACTCTTCCGATCTACTTGGAGGAGTTCCCTTCAACTCTTACGAGCTACTTGGAGGGGTTCACTTCAACTATTCTGAGCTGCTTAGAGGACTTCCCTTCAACTCCTTCGAGCTACTTGGAGGAGTTCCCTACAACTCTTCTGAGCTGCTCAGAGGAGTTCCCTTCAATTTTTACGAGCTTCTCAGAGGAGTTACCTTCAACTCTCTCGAGCTGCTCGAAGGAGTTCCTTTCAAATCTTCTGAGTTTCTCAGAGGATTTCCCTTCAACTCTTTCAAGAGGCTCAGAGGAGTTCCCTTTAACTCTCCCGAGATTCTTGGAAGAGTTCTTTCCAATCTCTCTGATAAATAAAAGCAGGTTCGAAAAATTTGTGATAAAATTCTTCGAGCAAGTTTGGAAAAGTTGTTTTAAGAACCTCTGTGCACACCTACCACATTTAATGCTACTTAATTGACTTTAATCTATATAAAGTAAAAAGGGGTTGGGGCTATTATCACTATACCAATTTCTTTTGACTTGACACATGAGAGCTGGGATAAACACTGTTTGAGAAATTTTTTTGTCTCGTCCGTCTACACGTGGCAATGATCATTCGGTAAGTCTGTTCCACACTTCTATTCACTTTTCTTAAAAATTAGGGTTAAGGTATTTTTCCCCTCTTTCCTCTTGCACGATTTCAGACCTAATCCACCTCTATTCCCTTGGATTATTTCCCTCCACCACTTCACCATTTTTTAGAATCTATGCCCTCATCAATGAATTGATCCCTTCAATGGCTACAGTTTAAAACAAGTGATTTCCCTTTGTAATTGACCATTCCCCAAAACCCTAGCGTCGAGTTTGACTAATTGCAGAATCTCCCTACAATATTCTTCTAGGGCGTGGAATATTGACCTAAATAGACCCTAAGCCCACAAATTTTTCCTCTAAACTAGTTGAATGATTCCCGACCGTGATGCATGTTCGCAAAATTTGTCCTAGAAATTGTTTTAGTAACTCTCTGAACATATTGGAGAAGTTACTATTAACTTCTCCGATATGCTCAAGAGAGTTATTATTAACTCCTCTGATCTTCTCGGAGGAGTTATTAGTAACTCCTCCAAGCATATCAGAGGATTTCTTTGTGAAACATCCAAACACCCTCCAAGACTAATAAAGACTCTTCCAAGTGCTACTCAAAGGAGTTGATATTAACTCCTTCAAACTGCTCAGAGGAGTTACTATTAAGTCCTCCAAACTGCTTGAAGGAGTTATTATTAACTCCTCCAAACTGCTGGAAGGAGTTACTATTAAATCCTCTGAACTTCTCGGAGGATTTACTATTAATTGCTCCAAATTGCTTGGAGGAGTTACTATTAATTCCTCTGATTTGCATTTAAAATTGTTTTTTTTTTTTAGAAAAATTTCCAAGTCTTTTACAATATCAGTAGGCAATTGATGATTTTATACGAAGAAAAACATGTCGTGAATATTTCTTTATTAAGTCTTTCTAATAACATGATACAAATGTTTCATTGTATGTAGGTTCAGACATGTAACCATGAAAGAAAGCAACAATGAAGCCAGCGAGAGTTGAACCATCTGACAACTCTCAACAAATCACATGTATGGAAAGTGTTAGGACTTTCTACAATGATACATCAAGAATTCTAGACAAATATGGAGAGACTTTGAAATGGGGGGAATTCTATTATATGTTCAAGAAATCAAATTTTTCTACAGAAGCAAAAGACCCAGGTGAACTCTAGGCATTTAAAAACATCAGAAAATCAAGAATTTTTCGCGTGGCAACACATCCAACAGTATTCCCTCGTGCATATGTTATCTCATGGATTTGAAGAACACAGATGCATATAGAAGGTATATATTTAATGCAAGGAAGGAGCCGATAACTTCATTCAGACCCAATGATTTAGCCAAATGCTATCACCTAGAGGCCCGAAACAAAACAATTAGATGGATTGAATCACTGTATAACCAGTTGGAAGTTTGGATGACTTATCTCCAAAGTAAAATACCATAGGAAAAGGACAAAATGTTGTTTTCCCTTTCGTCTTTTTCCTAACCACCTCAATTTTCATCCTTTTGTGCCACTTTTCATGAGAGAAGGGAATGTGAATAGTTTGTAACCACCTCTTCAAGAAGAAGCTGAAAAGGAAAATATGAGTTACTATTATTTGTATAAAAGAGACTAGAGACTCTCAAAAGGAGGACTTTGTTTTTAGAGTTTTGGATTTTCAAGCATTGTATAGACCCAAGAACTTTTTCAAGAACTTATACAATGTTAATCAATATTGAGAATCCCTTAGGACTAGTATTTTTAGAATAAATCTTGTGTAGAAACTGATCGAAGATTTGAACTACTTCAAGTGAAGATGTTAGTTGTTTCTATGGACTGTAAGAATGCTTTGTTTGATCTAGACTAATTATTATGCAATCTTAATCATATTTTTGCAGTTATTGGTATTTATTTGAATATTTCAATGCATTGACTTTCATGAGTTGTTACAATATATGTTATTGTAATATGAAATAATATGATTATACACTTGTGTATGTTATTGCTTCCAATCTTTCTCTTTTTATACAACTAACTATGTTAAAGTTGTTTTAAGGTTTGGTTGCACGCCGGTTACTTTAGCTTCACTCCTAGCCAGGATATGTTAGCATATATTAGTGATAGATTAGTTTTCTTTACATACATGGTCTTCATCTACATCTCTGCATTGCATCCATCCTCACAGCAGTACCTCGAACCTTAAACGGTAACAAAAAATCAAAGTTAGCAATAATGGAAACCGAGCCAAATTATGGATTGGACTCCTAAAACAAATGGTGTATAGTTTAATTGGGACCTTATACCGGGGAGTACCCCTTGTTATTTTTAAGAGAAATTGGAACCCTCAAAAAAATTGGTGCTAGAAGGAGGGAATCATTTATTGCTTACATACATGAATTAAACAATAACATAAACCAGTCTTCAACGAGTAATCCCAGCTCACAACCTACCCCGTTTCCTTGAGTTGAGTTTGAACAAGAATTTGTATATGAAGACTCGAAGGATAATTTTGGAAGTGCTTTTGGGAGTTTGGAAATACATTCTGAAACACCTCGAGAATAACTTCACAAAACCCGTAGAATAACTCATGCTTACACAAAATTACTTGGAAAATTACCCACAACTTCTAAACTCCCTAGGAGAAAAACTACCCATTTATAACGTCCTAACACATATCCTAATTCTTATGTTGACTCTATAGACAATCTTATTGAAACTGCATTACACAAGGTTCCAGTACCCTTAAGTAAAGCTGTACATTTCTTCACCGAACCTGAAGAAGAATAATTTGAAGGTGAACAACCTGAAATCACCTTAGAACAAATAATGGGAGAAAATAGGAACCACAGAGAGGTCATACCATGATGGAGAGCCCAAGGAGTTCTAAATCTAGCTAGTGAAGTTCATGAAATTCCAAGGAAATTTGATAGATTCATATCGAAATTTTATCTAGACAAACCTGGGTCCCCAGAAGATCATATAAACAATTTATTTTTGGCCATACATATTATAGGAGTACAACATGGCGATGTAGTATGTAGGTTACTTCCTTATACGTTTTTTGGGAAATCCTCTACTTGGTATTTCATCTTACCCATCATATCAATTACAGACTTTGACAGTTTTGAAAGGCTCTTTATGAGGAAGTATGGAGAAATAAAAACAATTGTATCCCTACATAACGAGCTAGGAGCCATAAAAATGGACAAAAGGGAAAGAGTAAAATATTTTAACCAAATATTTCTAAATGTCTTGATTAAGTTTCCCCACAAGGTAGCTCCCGCTCAATCTTTATCCATTGAATATTATACAACTTCCTTAACCCCATCCATAGGGATGCTTGTGAAACGATCTAAAAGAAACACATTAGCCCTAAACTTTGATGAAGCTGAAATTGTGGAAAGATAATTGTCAGCATATGACCAACATTCCCATTATGAGGAAGCTAATCCAGCTGGGAATAAGCCATTGTTATTAACTAAACCACTTGACAAGGAATCCAAGGATATTGATAATGTGGTTAAAATGGTTAAGAAATTATTGAATGAAGTGGTGGACTTAAAAAATAATGTTAATGAAGGATCATCCAAACCCCAAAATTATCACCCATTTTTCAAGAAACTAGACAACCCACCACAACCATTGGAACCCCCACACATGGATTTCAATCTATATAGTTTTAGTACTGATAGTTTTTTCTTTTACTATCAACAAAATCATTATGAATGAACATGTCCTTAGTGGATCAACTCTATGACATTGGTAATAAATTAGTTGCTAGATCAACAAAGTTTAGATGATGAAAGTCATGCACTAGCTACTTCTAATACTACTAACAAAGAACCCCTAGAATCAACTATGCCTTTCTGGGACTGGTGTGTGGAATCTGATGATGAACAAATCGAAGAAATCCTTTCCATAGATACTCAAGTTGTAAAAGATGTTGCCCTAAAAGGTTATACTTTTCATAGAAAAGGTCCACCATCTGATACTCCGTCTCCCAAAGGAGAAAACATGCCTCTCAGAAAAATAACACCTCCCCCTATCCTCCCAAAACCAAGCAATACAATTCTAGAAAAAACTAGCAAGAATGTTGTAGCAAATAAAGATAAACCAAGCACATCTAGCATTGTTGAAAATAATGAAAAGGTGATTCAAGGGAAATCTGGGCAAGTTAAGAATGATTCGAATTCACACGCCATAGATTATAATGTGATCGGAGACATGAAGATAATTAAATCTAATATTTCCATGTTCTATATTTTCTCGCTTCCACAACAACATGAACTTCTACATGATGCTTTCAAACCCTAAGAGACTCAAACATAAACTATTGCAGCTACTAAAAGNTATAATGTGATCGGAGACATGAAGATAATTAAATCTAATATTTCCATGTTCTATATTTTCTCGCTTCCACAACAACATGAACTTCTACATGATGCTTTCAAACCCTAAGAGACTCAAACATAAACTATTGCAGCTACTAAAAGCTTAGCCTTTGTAAATAATACACCAAGAATCCAAAAGGTACAAATAACATCAGCTATAAATGCAACTAGCATAGGCGCTTTTTCAAAATCACAGATACGACCTTTTCTGCTTACTTATGAAATTTTCAATTTCAATGTTCATAACTGTTTAGCTGATTTTGGTGCCTCTTCCAATATCATTCCTTTTTCTGTTTTCCAAAAGATAAATGTTGTCCCACAAATAAAAAAAACAGGATTATCCAGTTAGATAGAGTACATGTTAAAGTGAAAGGGGAACTTAGGGATGTGTTAATTAGACTATCATCCGATCCAAGAGTTCATCAAACTGTTGGGGACAATTAATTGCTTAATAAAGAAACAACTAATCACCTGTACATTAATTATAAACCAAGTATTGCACTTTTCTTTCAAGACAATCTGCAAAATATATGCAATAAACTACCCACGACGAACACTAGTCCTACATGATTATGTTCTACACTATCAAGCTCATTCAACAAGAAATAAAATGCAAGACTTAAATATCAATACTAACTTCAAAAAGAAGAAATCAAGTGACAGGAAAGGAGGCTTCTGCTAATCACACAACTTGAATCAACAGTAAAGTAAACAACACCTTGCTAAATTGAAAATTTAACTTATTCCACCCAACATAATTCAAATGCTAGTCTAGAGAAATAAATTAAATGAAATCTAGAAATTGCAGGAAATATCAAATCTGGAAAATACAATAGCCAACAAATTACTTGAAGAAAATGAAATTTTATTTAAGGAACACAAATTGAAATTCAAAGAAACAAGAACACAACTAAACTAATTTCGATGTTCAAGGCATCACCTTGTCCAGGGCAGTGGGCCCACCCGCCAAAGAGTCAGTTCTGCCATGAAAATAATTCAAATCAAATTACAAATAATAGATGCAAAACTCAATGGACATATTCCTTCATTAAAATATATGAGAGAAATAATTACACCATAATGAAGTTCTTATGTTTGCCTCAAATTCAATAATTTTCCATCAATTCCATAATTCTCCCCCCTCTCCCCCTCTAATATGTTTTCATTTAAATACACAGAGGGGAAAGGGAAATTACAACTAAATGGATTGCAAAATGATTTCCTATTACAATTTTGGATTGATTACATAATCTGAATAAACAATATCAAATCTAGAAGATCTCTCCATCATCAATCAGTTGAAACAAGTCGAATCTGGCATTGCAATTGGAAGAATTTAGAAAACGGCCACAACAACAAATATGAGAAAATCGTCTTCAAAGAACCTTCCGTTTCGCTCAATCTAGATCGAATTTTGGAAAAATGCTCATTGGGAAGCTGAATTGGTCTGTTCTTCACAAAACCCATGCCTTTGATTTTCAATATTATTCTTCAGTTGCCCGAAACATCCAACGAAAAACTATCACTTCTTATTCCAGCGGATTTTTGAGTTGGAATATTCGATTATAAACTGAAAATCAATTTTGTAGTCTGGAAGAGATCTTGGAGGCTAAAATCATGAGTGATTTTATAAAGAATTCATTAATAAACCATTATCAACAAAATCATGCATAATAATCTTCAATTTATTGAAAATAAAGGAGAACAAATATTATTTACTCACAAGAGCATAAATAATTATAAAATGGAATTATATGATAAATTATGATAAATGATGTGATAAAGAATGGTAGAAATGGATGAAATATGTGTCAAAAAATGGTAGAAATAATGATAGTTTAGTGGCCCAACACAAACTATAGACATAGTTGTGGTGGACATCCCATAAAGTTATGGTTTTCTCCTAAGCAGATATTGGTCGGCCAAAATCCAAGGTTATTTCTCTACTAATTGGTATAATATGTGGTTTCCCTATAAAGGTAAAGAAAATCAAATCCGGGTTAATAGTGAAGCACACATGAAGAACACAGTGACAAAATTAGAAGGTAAAAACAAACCCATTAGCTTTGCTCATTCCATCCAAAGAAATTATTTTTTTGAGATTGATTATGGTTGTTATGAAGCTCAGACTTCTGAGATACAATCTGAACTACAATCAGGCCTCCCTCCACGAGCACATAATGGTGTCTGTCCCGTACTTACTAACTTAAAATTTAGTTTGACTAACAAAACTAACATCCCGGATATGTGGACCATGTTCTTTGACGTCTCTAAAACCAAGGATGGAGCTAGCATAGGATGTGTACTGATCGACCCCAGTCAAGGAAAAACACTCATATCATGTTGATTAGAGTTTGAATGTACCAAAAACACTGTAGAATATGAATCCTTAGTGCAAGGTCTCAAGAATTCCATTGACCTCGAGGTGAAATATCTGAAAGTGTTTGGTGACTCGAACATTATTGTTCGACAGGTAAGAAATACTATCCATTTCCTATCTCCGCATCTGAAAGCCTATCAACAAGAGGTATGGAATATTCTTTATTCATTTGATGAATTGAATGATAATTCCATACCCCGTGATCAAAATGTATATGTTGATATTATGGCCAATGCAACATCTAGGTTTATGCCTCCTGATGATGGTTTTTCGGTTGAACTAATGTTTAGGCCATCCGTACCTGACAACGCCATGAGTTGGAGAGTATTTGACTGTGAATATCATATTTTAAACTTTCTTACTAGTTCAAAATTGTTCCAAAACTCAATTATCGATGATGAAATTCATCAACAAGAGATGCAATCTTATTGAGAAGAAACTGATAAGATCAACACAAATTGTGTTCCAAAGAATGTTTTGACTAGAATTGAAAAGTTATATGATTTACAATCTAAGTTCATGAGGCCATCTAATCCAAAGATCAATAGCTCCACGATGATGCATTTCTTGGTCAATTCGGGAACATCTAAATATCCTAAGTATGTCAACCTAGGCACCTGTTGTTTAGATTCATAAAAACATACGTTCAAAGAATAATTCAAGAAGTATCAAGATGTTTTTTCATAGAAATATGATGATTTGGGGAATTATGATACATGCATAATACAACATGTGATTCCCATCAAAGAAGGAATCAAGCCGTTTCAACAAAAGTTCAGAAAGATTCATCCTACTCTCGAACCTCTTCTACAAAAGGAAATCAAGAAGTCGTTAGATGCCTAAATAATTTTTGAAGTGAGACATTCGAATTGGGTATCTAATATGGTGCCCGTGAGAAAAAAGTTAGGAGAAATAAGAATATGTATAGATTTTAGAAATCTAAATCGTTCTTCCGACAAAGATAACTATGTGGCGCAAGATCCACAACTCTGGAGCGATAACACTTCAAAAGTTTTGTGATGGAGGACAAAGAAAATTAGTCGAAGTAGATCCTGGCTATTGGTCGCCAGAGGGGTACGTGTCAATAGATCTGAGACTTCAGGGAAGTCACTTCGGAGGATTTCAAGTGTGGAGTGTGACAAAATCCCGAAGTCCTGAAGGCCGAAGTAGATCGCAACCATCCGTTGTGAAGGGAACACATCGGCATATTATGAACTTTAGGTGAGAGCACTTCGAGAGGAACGAGTGTACAGGAGTATGAAACTCCCGAAGCCCAAAGATCCAAAGTTGGTAGTGGCCTTCAGATCAAGGGGGAGACATGTGTCAAGAGATCGTGTACGTCGGGTGGAAGTACTTCAGGAGGAGGCAAGTGATGTGAGTTTGAAACTCCTGAAGCTTGAAGTGCCGAAGTCACTCATAGCCGTTGATCGTGAAGGAGGAAACGCGTCAGCAGATCGTGAACTTCGGGGGAAAGTGCTTCGAGAAAAAGCGAGCATAGAGGAGTTGAAATTCCCAAAGTTCAAAGCTCTAAAGCTCGAAGAGCCAAAGTGGTGAGTCATGATGACATCACCTGGAGGTGACATGGACCTCTCCTATACCTGCCACATGCCCCCACCCAGAATGTTGACAGCTATACTATGTGGTCCATGAGGTTGAAAAACATAGTTAAAGGTTGGTGGGCCCACACTGCCGTTGATCATGATACATCCAGATCGATGGCTAGGAGGAATTGCAGGGACCCAAATTGCACGGGAATTAATTTCTTAGGGAGGTCCCACAATCCAAACCACGGTTTTCTCAGGGGGTTATGTGTCAGTGTCAGAGGAATTGTGGGATGAAAATAAGGTTACTCCAAACTGTGGATGCATGCCCTCAAAATTTGAAAGGCGTTAAGTGATGTGACTATTCAATATATTAGTTCAAGTTCGAAAACTGTGGGTCCCAGTGGACGTATGGCACCAGTTGTGAAGTCTAGAGACTTGACACTCCAGACGAATGGTTCATGTTGGAACAGGGGCAGAACCATGGTTCAACGCTTCAACAACGCACCAAAAAAACCCTAACTACTGGCCCTTTCAGCAACACCTGTGAAGTAGATGAAGTCTCACCCGAGGTAGAGGCAGGGGGGGGTTGCACGACTCAGGTGTCTACAACCAAGCTGGGAAACAGATATTTGATTACAACACTTAACAAATAACTTAGCCTGTAAAATGAATTATATTATGATTCTCATTCACATCGCAGATCAACTCTTATTACAGATCAACGTAGTAACAATCAAGATCAAACCCTTAAAACCTCTTAGCACATAACATTAGCTCAGATATAACATTCAATTACCATTAAGCACTAAGAAACAACATTAGATGTATTCATCATACATTATAAAAACAAAAATAAGCATAAATCACATAAACAACATCGCACAAAGCACCTCAAGACACATGATATACGTGGTTCACCCCAGTGTGGGGCTACGTCCACCAACTTCTTATTCTTCTTTATTAGTCTTCAATCTTATTACATTCATCTTCTTCTGTGCACAAAGCCACAGAACCCAACTTCACACTGGACAGGTGATCTACGCACAACGCACTAGATCCACCTTCCCCAAAATCAGATCAAGGTACAGAGCCAACTCCTTAATAGCACAAAGCCTTACTTTACACAACCAGATTGCACAAAGAAACTTCCAATCTCTTGCACTAAGCCAAACATACTGTGCACATAGATAACATTACTTCTTACATCTCTTAGCTACTTCTTATTTATATCATTACAAAAAGGCCTAATCATGGGTAAACCCATGGGACGACATCCCTTAACCCGTTACATAAACCCTAGTAAACCCCTTGTTGGGTCCACAATCCCACAAATCAAGCGAGATCCCGTAATCTCCGCTCCGCCTAGGTGCTCCATCTTTGACCATCCTGTCGAAGTCACAAAAGTGGTCAAACACGACCAATGTTCTCTCAAAACTTCGTCAAAGGCCAACAGTTCATAAGGGAACAAAAGGAAGAACTTTCAAAAGTTTCATAATGCCGAGGTGACAAGACGTAATAATGTCACCAAAGGTGACATGGAAGTGTTAGAAGATTAACGGTTCGGGGCATTGGGGGTGTGTGGATGTGAAATCCTCCGAAGTCCCGAAGCTCCAAAGCTCCGAAGTCCCAGATCTTAGATGCCCGAAGTTCCACAGTGGATGTCAGCCATTGGATGTTGGGTAGTCATGGACTGTTGATCAACCCTACTTTGCGAGTTCATTAATTCGGAACTCCAAGAGATTTGTTGTGATGTTCTTTGAAAAAATTCAAAGCCGGAGGCCTGAAGTCCCAAATAAGTGACTATTGATCTAGAGCTTTGTCACAACCCATGGTCACATGGGTTGGGGGCTAAGAAAAAGGGGCTAGTTCCTGAAAAATCATTACAGAATAGAGCTCAAAAATAAAATGGAATCTGAAAGTTTTCTTGAATCAGATTGGTTTATGAATATTGTGGAATTTGTTAAGGAATGATGGCCTGACAAATTTCGGTTGACCGAAGAGTGTGTTTGCAGAATTAACGATTGTCAGAATTGAACCGAATTTCCATGTAGTGCAACAAAATGGAGGAGGAACAAAATGCTTTCAGTTTAGAGAATTAAGCTAAAGGAATGGATGTCCATTTGGGAGTTGAAGGATCAAACTCCAATGGGCATGAAGAAGAGATATATAAGAAAGGAAACATGATGAAAATCATTGAAAGATTGCAGAAAGATGTCCAGACTCACCGAGAAGATAACAAAAAGCTCACGAAATCCAGGGAACAACAGGGATAATTCAACATAAAGTCGATTCAAAGATTGGAAAGGATAGAAAATAAATTGGATGAGGAGAGTGACTCCAGTAAATCAGGAAGTCACGGGTCTCCTGATGAAAAGAGGAAATCAGGGAGTGGTGGAAGACACCATCATCACTCCCAAGGGCACTCCAAGAGGAGGGCACACAATAGTTCAAGCCCATCTCCTATCCAAAAGAATTGTATGAACTGAAGGGTGAAATGAACAATATTAAACCTCCTATGTTTGATGGAGAGCACAAGAAGGAGAAAGATGCTGATACATGGCTTCTTGGTATGAGGAAATATTTCCAACTGCAGAATTATTCCTCTCATGCTGAAGGAAGAATTGCAATGTATCAACTGAAAGGAAAGGCATCCATGTGGTGGGATCAACTTGTGCAGGTGCAACACATTAAATAGAAAAATGTTACTTGGAAGGAATTTAAGAAGTATTTTGAAAATAAATACTTGACTAAGAGATACTATGACAAAAAGATGAAAGAGTTCTTTGAACTCACGCTGAGTAGCATGTCCATTGATGAATATGAACGATGGTTTTTGAAATTGCTGAAGTATGTCCATTTCATTAAAGATGAGACTGTCAAAATTCAAAGGTATATGAGTGGACTACCATCTCCCATCAGTGACAAGATCCAGTATGATGATCTTAAAACTATGGAAGAAACTATAAGGAGAGAAAAATGATTATATGAGTAGCAAAAAGAAAAGCCCACTTTTTGAAAGGCTTGGGAAGACAAGAAGAAATTCAATATGGATCAAAGGAAGAAGGGAAATAATCCATCCTTTTTCATAAATAGTCCTCGGGAACAACCATATTTTAGAGAGCCCGGGAACGCTGAAATAGGTGGGAAAATGCTAAGACAACCACCTATGGAATGTTGGGGTTGTAAAGGAAATCATAGGTACAAAAATTTCCCCCACATAAATGATAAGGTGAGAGCTTTCCACAATGTTCAACAGGCAGAAATAGTGGAGGACATGGGAAAAAGTGTACCAAGGATCTACGTAGCCGTATAAAACAAGCAAACATAATATCAATCACACATGATTGAAGTAGAAGGTATGATCAACAACCAAACCATTACTATTTTAATTGATTCAGGAGCTAGTCATAGTTATATAGATCCTAGAATGGTGGAAAGTTTGTATTTTCCAAGAGACAAGCATGGAAAATATTGGTTAGTGCAGTTGGCTACAGGAGCCAAGAGAAAGGTTGTTGAGTTGGTTAAGTCCTATCCAGTGGACATGAATGGATTGAGCACAAGGGTTGAATTGAACATATTACCTTTAGGTTCCTATGACTGTCTAATTGGGATGGATTGGTTGGACCAACACCATTCCATATTAGACTATTGTAACAAGGCATTCACTTTCTTGGATGAGGAAGGAAACCCAAGGAAAGTGCAGGGAATCCCAAGGGCAATTACTGTCAGAGAAATCTCAACAACACAGTTGAAGAAGTGTTACAGGAAGGGTTGCAAAATATTTGTAGCCCATATGGAAGAAGCACCTAAGGATAAGGTGTCAAATCTTGAAGACCATGCAATATTAAAGGAATTTGAAGATGTATTCCAGGAGGTACTCGAACTACCCCCGAAGAGAGATACTGATTTCTCTATAAACCTGATGCCTGGAGCAGCTCTAGTGTCAAAAACTCCTTACAGAATGAGTACACCAGAGCTGAAAGAACTGCAATTGCATCTTGAAGAAATTCTGAAGAAGGGGTATATTCCCAAGTGTGTCGCCTTGGGGTGCCCCGGTCTTGTTCATCAAAAAGAAAGACGAGACATTGAGATTGTGCATCGATTTTAGGAAGTTGAACAAAGTGACTATTAAGAACAAGTATCCTTTGCCAAGGATCGATGATCTCTTTGATCAGTTGAAGGATGCCAAGATATTTTCAAAAATACATCTCAGTTCAGGGTACCACCAGGTAAGGATAAAGTATGAAGACATCAACAAGACCTCCTTCAAAACAAGGTATGGTCATTATGAATTCACAGTGGTGCCATTTGGGTTATCAAATGCACCCGTTGTTTTCATGTGCCTAATGAATGGTGTATTCAGAGAATATCTAGACAAGTTTGTCATAGTATTTTTGGATGACATCCTGGTGTATTGCAAGTTAAAGGAAGATCATGAACATCATCTGAGGATGGTGTTGCAAGTGCTAAGAGAGCACCAAATGTATGCCAAATTGAGCAAGTGCTCATTCTATCAAAATCGGATCCATTATTTGGGACATATCATTTCAAAATATGGGATAGTCGTGGATCCTAAGAAGATAGAAGCCATTAGAGAATGGTCAAAACCAAAGAATGTGACATAAGTCAGATCCTTTATGGGTCTAGTTGGCTATTACAGAAAATTCATTGGAGGGTTCTCAAGGATAGCTCACCCCATCACTTCCTTGCAAAGGAAGGAGAAGAAATTTAAATAGATAGAAGAATGTGAGAAAAGCTTCCAACAATTGAAGCAGTTGTTAACCAGTGCTCCAATCCCGAGGATTGCAGATCCAAATGAAGATTTTGTAGTGTGTACAGATGCATGCAAAGAAGGACTGCGGGGAGTTCTCAACCAGAATGGGTTTTTAATATGTTAGTTGTCCATAAAATTGAAAGAGCATGAAAGGCTCCATGCAACTCACGATTTGGAGTTGGCAACCATAGTGCACGCCCTGAGGAAATGGAGACATTACCTCATGGGAAATAGGTTTGAACTGAGGACAAACCATAACGGTCTGAAGTATTTGTTTGATCAACCAACCTTGAATGCTAGGCAGAGTAGATGGTTGGATTTCCTTTGTGAGTATGACTTTGATATCAATCATATCAAAGGAAAGGAAAACAAAGTGGTTGATGCACTCAGTAGAAGAGTGCATGAACTACATGCTACGACCATTAGCATGTATCAAATTGATATTAAAGGAAGAATTTCGGAAGCTGCAAATGAAGATTTGCAGTACATGGAATTGGTAACAAAGCTACAACAAGGTAAGATGCTACAAAAAGTGGAAAATTATAAATTGGAAGCTGATGGAACACTCCTGTACAAAAAAAAAATTATGTACCTAATTTCCAGGAATTTAGAATTATTATCTTGAAGGGAATACATAATGTGCCGTATGTTGGGCACCCTGGATATCAGAAAATAGTCGCAGCAGTTAAGAGCCATTACTTTTGGCTAGGTATGAAGAAGGAAATTGTAGAATACATCGTCAGATGTATGGAGTGTCAGAAGGTCAAGGCTGACCACAGACACCCAACTGGGTTGCTACATCCATTTCCCATTCCTGAGTGGAAGTGGGAAGTGTTGACAATGGATTTCATCACATGATTAGCCATAACAAATAAGCAACATGATTCCATCATGGTGGTGGTGGACAAGCTTACGAAAGCTGCCCATTTTATTCCATTGAAGACTATTCACAAGGAAGCTAATGTTGTTGATATCTATATAAGGGAAGTAGCACGATTGCATAGTATTCCCAAGACAATTGTGTCTGAGAGAGACCCAAAATTTACCTCAAAGTTCTGGAAGGGGTTATTCAAAGGGTTTGGAACGAATCGAAACATCAACACTTCTTATCATCCTAAGTCTGATCGGTAGATAGAGAAGGTGAACCAAGTGATAGAATATATACTAAGTATGTATGTGAAAGTGAAACACACCAATAAGCCGGGACAACCCAGCTGGTAGAGAAATAGTTGGGACAGAGTTTCTCAAGGAAATGGAAGAGAAAATGTTGAAGATTAAGGAGAATTTGAAGGCTTCCCAAGACAGACATAAAAGTTATGCTGATAAGAAAAGAACCCACACAGAGTTTAAAGTGGGTGATCATGTTTTATTGAAAGTGAAAGCCAACATAAGTTCCCTGAAGATGGGAAACTGTTCCAAGTTGGTAGCCAGATATTGTGGTCCATTTGAAATCCTAAAAAGGATTGGACCAGTTGCATATATGATTGAATTGCCTGCATCCATGACTGTACATAATGTGTTTCATGTTTCACTGCTTAATAAATATATACGTGATGCTAATCATGTTATTGATTGGAATGTGATTCAGGTGGAGCAAGAAGGCGTCTTGCAAGTGCATCTGGTGTGCATATTGGACCGGAAGAGAAAACAAATCCGGAATCGATCCATAGGGTTTGTAAAGGTCCAGTGGACTTGGTACGGTCTTGAGGACATGACATGGGAGCATGAGGATGTTATGTGGGCTAAATACCCACATATTTTTGAAGGTTTGGAAAATCTTGTTGATGCTGTGTAAATAAGTTGCACTAAGGACCGTGCAAAAATAAGGGGAGGGGATTGTTATATCCCTAGGATAAGCCCCAATTGTATTATGAATTGTAAACATGTTTTGTAGGTTGGTGAGCTGGGAAATTATAAGTTGGTAGGCTTATGTGTTAGTAGGCCAGAGAGCCTAGGTGTTAAAGGTTAGGAGCCTATTTTGTACATGTAAATATTCATATTATTAATATAAAAACATCGTTGTGTGTAGACCGACCACGATAAAAGAGAATGGGGGACTATACTCCACTAGGTTGGGTAAGGGAGAGAAGGATGAGAGGTTAAAAAGAGGGGCTTAAGTCCAGGAGAATAATAATTTATTATTATTCCAAAAGTTGTTTAGAAGGACATGTTTTTATCCTAAGTTCCTTGGGGAGGATAGGTGACTTCCAAAGGGAAGGAACATGCTTCATGAGTGACAAGTGTCGGCTCAGGCACATGCAGTCTTAAGGGGGGAATTCTGGCTAGGGGGGCACACACACTCACTCATGCAAAGGGATGAACTCACTCATGAAAAGGGGTTCACACACAGACAATTTTTTCTCTCACCATCTTCGCTATGCTAGACTAGTATGCCCCATCTCTCCTCATGAGTTCACTCATGCACTGAGAAAGCATGCAACCAACCATTTCCACCATTACTGAACCCATGGCCATTGTACACCTCTGTAAATTACTGATTTTTTCCTTGCCTTACCCTAATTAGCTATTGTGGTTTGAAGTAGCGGGTTGTCAAGCTTGCGGTTGAAGAGGGAGGTTGTTAGGCCTGTGAGCAACTCTCTCTCCAAGTGAGAGAGTTTGTTGTGGATTGAAGAAGCAAGTTTTCAGACCTATGAGAAACTCTCTCCAGGTGAGAGAGTGTGCTGAGGAAGTCAGTTCTCCTGGAGGGAGTCCTGTAGCTACTACATAGCTCTGAGAATTTCGGTCTGACCTGTTGCTGAAGCCCAAGGTATGGGAGGTGGAGTAGAGGATGGACTATGTGGCAGTGAAGGTGTATACTCCTGGGGTGGGACAAGCATGTGGGGAATGAGAGTTTGTGAGAAATGGGTGTAAGTGGCTCCTGGGAGAAAATGTTTCTTCTTAAACTGTGTGAATTTCCTATTGACCTTGCCTAGCCTAGGAATCCCTTTCCCGGTGGAGTTTAGTCCCAACTGGGGGGTGACCCACTCCTGAGAGTGATGAGCAGTGTGGTCTATGGTTGGGAGGTTCATGGAAGGTATGCACATAGTTGGTGGTTTTACTCCAGTTAAAAGATAAGTATCATTTCCGTGCTTAATTATGTATCTTATGCATGTTTGTGATTCTTGAAATGTTATCATGTGTTCCATTGCATGTAGGAATTATTGTTAATTCCATTTGAGTCTGTATGGTAGTAGTAACTATGTGTTATTTGTTTTGAATTCATTAGAAATGAATGCTATATATATGTATGTTCCTCTGTGGCATTTCCCGACCTGTTGGTGGCTGGGGACGTTACAAATGGGTATCAGAGCTAAGTGAAGTTTCAGAGTAGTGGCGTTGCCCGACCTATTGGTGGCTGGGGACGTTACACCAAAGGTCCAATGCTATCGAAAAATACATATCCAGATGTGGACTTCCAATCATATTTGTCGCCATCTGAGTCAAGGTCGGTGTAACATCAATAGCAAAGGAAATTTTAGTTTGACAATGAGTAAGGTAAATAACACTGCCAACCAATTGTCGATAAAATGTAAAATCGACTGCGAGTGCTTGACAGGTTTTAGTAAGCTTCACTCCAAACTTAAAAGGACTAGTACAAGGCTTGAAATGAACCATCTTAAAACATGTCAACATATTCATCACATATTTAGACTAAGAAGTGAAAAATCCATCACATAGTGGTAATACTTGAAGACCCAAAGAATAATGTAGAGTGCCAATATCTTTCATATAAAAGGAGTCAACAAGCTATTTCTTCAATCTAAGCATGAGATCATTATTATTTCCATTAATGATTAAATCATCTACATATACAACAACAATCATAGTGTCTCCATTGGTGTGGAGAACATATAGTCTGTGATCATATTCACATTGTTTGAATCCAAGTCAAGGAAAGAAACTGTAGATCTTAGCATACTAGGATTGAGGATCCTAATTCAAACCATAAAGTGACTTATTGAGTCAAAAAAACAAATTTGAATCTATTACAAAACTAGGTGGCTATTACATGATTTTTTTTTCAAATAGGTCTCCACGAAGAAAAACACTCTTCACATCCATCTGATGGATTTTCCATCCAAAACGAGTAGCAAGGGAAATAATAAGTCAAATAGAGTTCATATGTGCAACAGGGGAAAAGGTTTTAGTGGAGTTAATGCTTTCTTGTTGATAAAATCCCTTCACCACTATGTGTTCTTTCTGTTTCTCAAAAACACCTTCATAGGTAAATTTGGTCATGTAGACGCATTGACACTTCACAATGTTCTTTCCATGCGGGTGGGGAACCAAGTCCCAAGTATGATTCTTCGATAAAGAATCAATTTGTGTCTTTATGACCTATTCGAATTCAAGTCATCCTTCAACATATGAGTAGGTAACAATGTATGAGGTTTCAAGAACATGAGTAATCAAGGTAACATTGGTATGTTTCTTTTGACTTCGAGTTTTTCATCCAAAGGGGGAATCTCCAATAGATTCAATTTTCTTGGAAGGCCATCAGGGTAGAAAACAAATAGGTGAAATTTGGTTCACTTCAACATGTAGGTCATAAGTTTGAGGGTTTTCAATCGATGAACAAGTCGAAACAGAGGACAATGGACTAGTTGACTCAGAGGTCGACGATCTAGTCATAACTAGGAGGAATTTCAACTGTCTGGTCGAAGGACCGAAGAATGAAACAAGAGAAGCAATGTTAGAGACAACATCAAAGGGATCATCCTATAACAATCCATAGGAGGCATTTAACAACTTAATGCCAGAATAATTCTAATCAAATCAAACATTACATTTGATAATGATTTCTCGTTTGACATGATCAAACGGTATATAGGTTTTTGACTCTTCAGAGTATCCCATCATGATGCAAGCATGGATCTTTGCATCCAACTTATTTCTGCAATAATTAAGAATGTGATCCCAAGAAACACATACAAACACATGGAGGTGTCCGAATGAAGGATTCTTTCCATACCATTGTTCGACTGAAGTAATGGAGGGAACAACTCGAGTCAAGATGTGATTACACAGATAATTTGCACAGTATACCACTTCGGCCGAGAAGCAAGGAGGCAGGTATTTCAAAATACATCTAGCCATTTCGACTAATGTCTGATTCTTGCATTTTGCAACTCCATTCTGATGAGGTGTGTGAGGAACTAACCATTGCCAGCAAATACCAAATTGAAGTAGGTATTATTCAAAAGGTCCATTTACATACTCACCACCAATGTTTGATCTCAAGCCGTTGATGGGTCGACCACATTTCTTTTCATTAAAGGCTTGAAACTCCTTGAACTTTTTAAAGACAAGGTTCATATTCCTCAAGAAAAAGACCCATGCGAAGCAAGAGAAATCATGAATGAAAGTCAAAATGTACCTTGCACCTACCAATGAAGGTAGATTGATGCAGTAGAGATCATTGTGAATCAATTACAATAGGTTTTGTGCTCGCCACGATTTCCCATAGTTGAATGGTTCTTGATGGTGCTTCCCAAGAACAAAGCCCTTATAGACTCCTTCAAGAGGAAACACCTTCGGAAAACTAGCAACCATGTTCTGAGTTGCCAGTGCCTACAGACTTCAAAATTCAGGTGTTTGAGTCTCTCATGCTAAATTTGACTTTGCTGATCAGTGTGATAAAAAAGGGTAGTCATTTTAGGTTCAGGTTGAGTCGAGTCATGGAACATGTACAAACTATCCATCGGGTCAAGAATCCTACCAACGAAAATTGACTTACATTTCTTCAAATCATGAACATAGAATCGATCTGGAAAAAAATCCACAATATTACCTATCTGTGTCAAATGGGAAGCAGACAAAAAATTTGCATTGATATTTGGCATATGATAGACGTCGACATTTTTCCCATGTTGACAAGCAACATCACCCTAAGCAAAAACATCAAAATCAAAATCATCGACAACATAGATTTTACTCTCCTCAAATTTATTTAGTCTCATGAACAAAGAGTCATTATTTTCCATGTGATGAGCGTACCTAGAATAAAAAACCCATTTGTTTCTATGTAGAATGAGACAACAAGGCCTGAGAAGTTATGACTTGAAAGGTGAAATTATCAATGGGTCGATGAATAATGAACACATCTCCTTTAAGGCGTTTAGCCTTCTCCTCTAAGTTGTCTCGCTTCTTCTATCCTCTTTTCTCCACATGTCCAGTCTTTCCATAGTACTGACATGTCTTCTTCTTTCAACTTCGTTGTTGTTGTCTTTTGGGTCCCTGGTCATTGTATGCAGGTTTCTGTGTAGAAGTATCAGACTACATTCTATTCCTGGGATCCATATCGCCCTTTCCCTTGAGCAAGTGGGACTGGTTTTTACCACCACGCTTTCCTTCTTCAAGTAATCTATGTTGATCAGTAATCAAAAGACCAAAAAAATATTGAAAAGTGTAATCCTTACCATCTTCCTTGCATGCTTTCTAGTTGGTGTGAAAAGTCGACATGAACACATCGAGTGGTGTTCTTAAGTTCATCAGGACTAGCTTGATGATTTTCCCATCCTTCTTTTGACAGTTCTTTCCAGATTCACCAAATTTCAACTGTAGTTCCTTTACACATGCCAAATAGTCATCCATTATTTCAAAGGAATGAGGGTCAAGAGAGATCAACTCTTTCTCCAACTGCATGACGTGGCTCTCATCTACTCAATCGAACAAGGGTTTCAACTTCTTCTAGAATTGACGAGGATAGTCGATTCCACTGAGGTGAAAAAGAATCTCCCATGAGATGTAGGTCGTAATGACACCTACAACCTCATGCTTCTATCCATCAACAATGAACTTTTCCTAGTCGTCTATTGGATCTAGAATCACAACCTTTATATACTGCCACAATCCTTTACTCTTCAGAAGGGTTTCCATATCTGGTGCCCATACTGCATAATTTGATCCGTTTAGAACAACATGATCAATATTTGAAGCCATCTTTCATCTCTATATAGACTGTTCTATTTAAATAAGTTCTAATCAACAAATCATCAGCCCAGAGTCAATCGTATCATGGATTTAACTCAACAAGATTTGGAGATAGAAGGTCGATGTTTTAAACCATCAACTCTGATACCATGCTGGGGAATAGGATGGAACACGACATGAAACCGAGGACACGGTACTGCAGATAATCGAAGAGGAATACAAATCTTTGAAGATAGAAGGTGGTGTCTAAAGACACCGTTACAACACTTAAGCAAAGTGAACTGTGATCATAACATCACGATGCATGTTCTACATCTCAATCCACATGATCTATTGCACAATCTCAATTCACTTGTCGATAATGACCCAAGGGGTCTTCTTTTTATAGCCTCAAGATCTAACTAATTTCCATAGAATTTAGAAGATCTTGTCCACATGTAACCGTTAACTGTTAGAGTTGACTCTACACAATCTTCTCTATAGAGTCAACTTGACAGAAATCAACCCAACCACCTACACATCCGATTCATAGTTGATTGTTGGGATGGTCGATTCACCGCCCGACTATCTTTGAATGTTGGTCGACTGTCTAACCGACAGGAACGTCGACTACTCGACCAATTGTTGTGGTGTGCTTGTTGATCACTCGATTGATTGTATCCATATGTAGTTCAACCTCTCGATCAACTAAACCCAGGAGATGTGTAATGAACCATTAATGCTTGATGTTCCAACATTTAAGAATTTTATCACTCTAGCACATGCCTATAACAATTATGTAAGGAAAAACATGTATGTCATATCCATTTTGAGTAGAGATTATTCCATTCATACACATTTCAAATTAATAACTGAAGAAAATATATTCATAACATAAGATTAAGTATGCAAATCATTCCAATACTTATGTGTATGAACATATCTTTTCTTCATAAGGATGTCGTGGGTGAGATTCAACTCATTGTTTTCTTTAACACACCTAAGATATATTGCCTTGTTGATCCCACCTAGCTTATAACATGAGTCTCTCGTAACATATTCATTTAAGTCGCAGCTTCCTTGTAGTCACTCACCCTCCAAGCTCAAGAATCGTATTTTTTGCTAAACAATACCTTAGGAAATCCATCATTTTCCAAGGGTTCCTCGCACAAAAAGAGCACATACTCATAGATTCTTGTTGCCAAAGCATCCCACTGCCAATCTCTAATATAACATGACTCATGGAAATCAATGCATATCATAGAGTTCCAATGACATTATAGTAACATCCTCCTCGTGCTTTTCAACTTCAATAGCCATCATCTACCCTTACTAGATAGATCCATCATCTCACCTATATCATACACATATGTTACCATGAGATATCATCATAATAATTTTTTTTTTTTTTTTTTTAAATATGTTTCATAAATCAAATTTCACAAGTATGAGATCCTTCAGATAATGTTTGGCCTTTGCATATGGTAGCATCTAGTCTTCATTATGTACTTACACTCATTGTCATATCTAAGGAAATTCTAACTGCAATATGAACTTTTAGCCAACCAAACAAATTGTGAATATCCATGCATATAATACTTTCATGCATATAATACTTTCAATGCAAAATTTACAACAACCCATCAAATGATCTCAAAATTAACACACCAATAATTCAATCAATTTCAACTCTTGATAATATTAAATGCAATACAAAATATCAATAAATATACATGCATTACTAGCACAATAAACATTACATAATATAATAAAATATTTATACAAATACAAATGTAAATTAAATCCACTTAATCCAAAAAATACTCCTTAAAAACTTTCTACTTAACCTTCATCATTGAAATCATAACATACACTCATATATGTATATAAGTTTTATCCATATATGCCATGAACTACTCAATATGATATGTAAAATACCTATCACTATCATTACCCATTTTTTACATCGGTACAAATATTAAAGTGATCCATTAGAAAATATAATTTTTAATTTCAACCATCTCTAAGAGTGAGTCAATATTATGGTATATTAAAACCCTAAACATTGTAATATATTTTCTTAATCTCAACTTTAAGCTTTATTGCGTATTAAGTACTTACAATGTTAAGTGCAAATATGAAAAATTTGTAAGTTGCAAAAAGTTTTCAAAATATATTTTTCAACTTTGAACGATCAAGTAATTAAGTAATTGTTCATTTGGATGAGTCATTAAGTTTAAAATATGCTAAGTTTGGAATGGTAAGAAATGGTGTGTTTATTTAAATTAAAAGGTAAGGTTGGTCACTTAACATAAGTGAGTAGAGATGGTAAAAGTTATTGGTTTTATGATGATGATGATGATGATGATGATGATGATTAACGTCCACTAAGACCTAATTGGTCTATCAGACCTTAAGATGATAAGTGATTATCTGTGATTCTTTAGAATTTTGTTTATGTGCTTGAAAAGCATTAAGAGATGCTTTCCAATATCACCATACTTTTGTTGAGTTAAGAGGTTAGGAAGGTTGGTAGTGTGATCAATATTTTGAAAATGAGATCTAATATGGGTATGATGGTATTGATGATGATGATGATGATGATGATATTGGTAGTGATGATGATGATGATGATGATGATGATGATGATGATGATGATGATGATGATGATGATGAGTAGTGATGATGATGATGATACAGTAATTGATATTATTGATGATGATGATGATGATAGTATTGATGATGATGATGATGATGATGATGATGATGATGATGATGATGATGGTAGTAGTGATGATGATGATGATGAGCGTCCACTAAGACCTAATTGGTCCTATCCCAGGTTGTAAAGGCGATAACGTCCACTAAAGACCTAGTGGTCTATCAGGACCTTAAGGCGATAAGTGATTGCTGTGATTCTTTAGAATTTTGTTTTATGTGCTTGAAAAACATTAAGAGATGCTTTCCAATATCACCATACTTTTGTTGGAGTTAAGAGGTTAGGAAGGTTGGTGAGTGTAGTCAATATTTTTGAAAATGAGATCTAATATGGGCATAGAATTTGGACAATCTAAGAAAGTGTTTTTCATCTTCAACCTTCTTGAGTGTCTACAAAGGTGACACACTCTTTCATCAAGTTTTAGGGTCGATAGCATGTAGTTTCACTATGGATCTTGTGAGAATTTGTTCTGATCTTATCTCTTAGCGATACTTTTTATTTACACATGGCAAAACATATAGATAATTTGATCTTCTAGATTAGGGTTGATTACATCTTTATAATACCTTAATTTTCTTTTTCTCCTAACTCTTTATCACACCACATTTTTTCCTTAACTTTTGATTTGACATTTTTTAATAGTATCTTTATTCTACAAAATGGTTTCTTGCATGATTCCTAATAGTTTAGCCAAGACCGGCGTCTTTATTACCCATCTCGCTTGAGTCGATGGTGGTTTATAACGATTTGGAAACAATTTTAGGTAGCCTCTTGTCTTCCATGTTGTTTTAACTTGTTCTTACATTAGGTATCTAGTCTTAGCCATGCTCAATGGGAAGACTTGCTTCTCTGAGGAGGATGGGATAGGCTGATATTTCCTTTAATTTTGAGATTACTAGTATAAAATTCTTTTTATTATTTCTCTATCTTTTTTCTAGGATTCACGAGAGATACTCCAACCCCTTCACTTCACATCCATAAAGAATAATAGGTGTAACAAGATTCTCAAAAAGGAGTTTCTTCTTATTCCAACTCAAAAGATCAGGCTGATTTACAATTGTTTTCAAGCCCATAATAAACTTTCCATCCCAGATAATCCTTTCTCAATGCTATAATTCAATTGAGCTTGTGGTGAATATCCAATTCCAAGATATTTGTATGAAAGTCACTTCCCTTCAAGTTGTTGTTGTCATAAAAAATAATAAAGATCTATTTAAACAATAAAATTAATAAAAATTAATTTACCATATATAGTATAGGATTTATAAGGTTTATATTTTTATAAAAATTATATATAATGATGATGATTTGGTATATCAGAATTTTAATTTAAATAATAAAATAAATAAAATTAATTATATATATATATATATATATATATATATATATATATAACTATATATGTGGGTTTACATTTTTATAAAAATTAATAAAAATTAATTTACCTTATGTATAATATGTGGTATATATATATATATATATGAAGTATAGAGTTTATAAGGTTCATAATTTTATAAAAATATATATAATATAAGGTTTATAATTTTATAAAAAAATATATAATGATGATTTGGTATATCAAATTTTAATTTGAACAATAAAATAAATGAAAATTAATTTATCATATTTATTTATTTATTTATTATAGGTATAGGATTTATAAGGTTTACATCTTTATAAAAAAAAAATATAATGATGATGATTTGGTATATCAAATTTTAAGAAAAATCAATTTGATGATGATTTGGTATATATAATGATGATGATTTGGTATATCAAATTTTAAGAAAAATCAATTTGATGATGATTTAGTATATTAAATTTTAAGAAAAATCAATTTTTAATTTGTTTTTAACTTATTAAAATGTTTATTTAAATAAAATAAAAGATATCAATACAATATATGAATTTATAGTTGTAAAAAACATTTTTAAAACATTATCTAAAATATATTTGAATTTAGTGTGAACACATGCACCTAATAAACAAGTCATATATTCTTGTAACGATAATAAAATAAAAATTGAGAACTTATAATTATAAAAAAAAAGACTTTACTATAAAGAAACGAAAATGAAAAAGTCTTATATATAAATATAAAAGAAGTTTCATTATAAAAAAATATTTTTTTCTAATTAAATAAGATGACGAGTATTATCCCATATGCAAAAAGTTTCAAAAAATAACAAATAAGGTAAGTGAAAAATATGTCATTTTCAAAATTATAAGTATAAAATATTTTGCCCAAAACCTTGAAAATGTCTTAATTCTCCACTTACTTTTTTATTTCAAAATTTGGATTAAAAGCCTTGAAAATGTCTTAATTCTCCACTCACTTTTTTATTTCAAATTTTGGAATAAAAATTTATATGGTAAAATATATTTGTCATATAAAATATATAGAAATGATTCTCATAACCTTGAAAATTCCATGGTTCTCACTTTCCTTAACTCTCACTTTCAAATTTTAGTCAAAAGTTCACGTGAATATTTTTACCAAATAAAATAGAATATGATGAAAGATAACATTGTATTAGGATGACCTAACAAGGTATTTTTTTTTCTTTTAGAGGATTTTTTTTTGGATTTTTTCTAATATAACCAAAATACATGGACATAGCCATGTGTTCATGGAATTCATAAGTGTTGTGAATTCCTTTACATTTCCTATGTCCAATCCATTATTATTAAAAAACTGAAGTTTTTTTTAATGTTAAGTTATATCTATATCCTCTTAAAAAAACAAAAAATGTTTCCAAGTAGTACACTAACCATCCATTCAATGAGCTGTGAAATTTGATCATTATACATAATTTGAGATAAAGCATCGAAAACACTAATGTTAAGTCCATGGTTTATGATTATATTCTGCAATATGTCCTCTATGTATTACTATAATAATCCAAGTTCCTTAGTCTAGTTCAACTCCAACTTTTAAGAGCCCAACTGCAACATTGTTCTTGTCCCTATAAATATGAGACAAATATGTATATGATAAATATGTAAGTAGGTTAAGAACTTCATCATACAATGGTCATACTGTAAAATTCCTTAGAGCGATGATCCAGATTTTATGAGCATAACGAAATGAATACAGATTATTAATAGGTGCTTAACACAAAATAACATAGATACAATAAAAATGGTTTTCTATTCAATAACGAAATAAGCTGAAACTGTAAAATGCAGCGGAAACAAGCTTGCTGGAATGGTGGTGGCTTATCTTTGAGAAGAGATGTGACGACAGTGCACATTCGCAAGAAGAATGTTACAATGAGGCTCTGAAGGCCTTTTACAATAAGCAAGAATGCCAAAAACCCTAGACATCCAAAAACCTAACCCTAGGAGATGAAGCGCCAAAGGTCATGTGGGCCCCGTTTGGGTAAGTTAGTACATCAACTTCCTCGGGTCGTAACTTTTGCATACGATCTATGTTTTAGGCGTGTGATAGCCTGTTGGAAAGGTATCGTCGAGGAGATTAATTTTGGAGGCTCAATCATGTCTTTGGCTATCATTGAGGAGCTCGATCCAAAAAAACCTTCATTTAGGCCCTCAAAATGGACCCGGAAGTTAAAACTGCTAAAAATAGTAAATTGCCAAAATTGTCAGAAAACTGTTTTGAGCTAGTTGGAAAAGGTGGGTGGCCACCGATATCCATCTGGATCAAGCAATTTTTTTATGCATCCAATGTATAACCAACACCGAGTCTCCAGAAATTTGTAATTGGGTTACACAAAATTACTTTACTAGTTTTAAGACCAACATTAAAGCCATCATTTCATAGAAGTTATATATTTCTCAACCAATTCCAACATTAAAATAAATAACAAGATCTGAAGATATGTATAGTATTCCTCTTGAAACTCCCGTAGAGGGGTTCCCCTATGAAGCACTATCAGAAAAAGGCCATGGAATATTCTTATTTATTGCCACTTAACATTGCCTATGAGGGATAGTTTTTTCGTGCACCTATAGATAGACATTTAAGTTAGTTATGGCATGAACAAGACATTTGAGGGGGAGTGTCTCTTTTTCTTCAAACACCTTTAGATTTCTAGCGAGCCATACTCCCCAAACTATGTTGATTGGAAGCACTCTAATATTGGAAGTCTCCTTCTTGCTCCACTAGGTTCTGAAGGTCTCTTTGAGACTTCCTCCTTCCTATAAATTCTCAATCCCTATTAATGTTTCCACCTCTTCCATACCTCCTTGGTGTATGTGTAAATACCCCCGTCGTTACGACAACATACGACTCATAACAAGTGCAATATTTTTTTTTTTTTTAAATAGGAAAGTAACAAAGACAAACAGTCAATCAACGCAACTCAACGACGAACACAACACACACAATTCAGAAAATAGACAACATAACTACCTAGCATACTAGCGCATCATGCAGCTGGATACCACACAAGACAATCAATCTGACGAAAAATATAAACGACTACCCACCCATCCTACCCTGCAAGGTTAGGACCTCCAGGACACATAAGCAACGCTCAAGCCTAGGTTCCCATTGTTTTTTACCATTTAAGGTCTCAAGGTTGACGACTATTCTGAGGAACAAGGAAGTGTCTACATCCCACCCAACACAACAAGACCATGCATACTAAGCTAAAAGAAATATTATCAATCCAAATGCAACAGCTTTAAAGACACAAGTAGCTAGAACCTTCCCGATGAGCAGGAGACAACACATAGACGTTACAAAACAAGTCCAACCTTACTTACAAAAAAAACATCATCCCCATAGAGAGGCGCATGATCCTAATCTAGGTTTCATATGCTCTTATCGATCAATGTGCGCAATGACCCAATCATAGGGTATCACGTCACCACATTGCGACAAGGGTGCTAGGGACCCACACACAACCAATTTAATTCTAAACCTTCAACGAAACATAAAATCCCACGTGCCCGAAATCCAACTTGCACTAACATACACTATACAAAACCTGTAGACGAAGGCACTCTCAACATTCAAGAAACACAAGACGCCAGGCGACTAGATTCAATACCTTCAATTGCGCAACATCTAGATGTAATTCAATAACAAATTTATCATCAAGGACTCAATCATCGCATATAGTAACCAATCTCTAACTAATAATAAAAACATATAGCAATCTTCCTGTAACATTATACCTTTCCATTCAAGGTTTTAATAATACAATAAAATCATCTATAAGTTCTTAATTTTTCCAATTCAGTCAAAGCAAGGAACCATATCATAGAATGGGGACTTCTATCGAAATTATTCTTCATTAAAAACAAGACTCTAGACGAATCGATTAGAAGATTCCATTTCTTATTTAATAATGATCATTTCCTAACCTCTATTTCTAACTACACAAATAAAAACATCTCCTTCATCCCTTCATTAATTTACTGATATTTAACACACTAGAAAACCAACTACTCTTCCATCCTAAATCCATTCCAACAAACTCTACTATAATCTAGAATTTAAATAATTCCAACAAACTCTATTATAAATTCATTCCAACAACTCTACTCTAATCTAGAGTTAAAATAAATTCCATCAACTCTACTATAATCTAGAATTTAATTTAAATTCAGTCCAATAAACTCTATTATAAATTCATTCCAACAACTCTACTATAATCTAGAGTTAAAATAAATTCCATCAAACTCTACAATAATCTAGAATTTAAATTCAGTTCAACAAACTCTATTATAAATTCATTCCAACAACTCTACTATACGTTTCGAATCCAAATCAGGATTCGAAATGATTTTGAAATTCCTCACCATAGAAATCTGAAAACAACTCTACTATAATCTAGAATTAAAATAAATTCCAACAAACTCTTTTTAACTACAATATAAAAATTTCTAGTGAAACTGGAACATTATCTGAGCTTAAATAAATCGAAGGGTATCCACGGGATATATTTGGACTTAATTGTGATCAAGTTTTAACTTATATTTGGTGAGCTTAAAAAAAGGGAATTTAAACCTAAAAGTTTAAGTTGTCCAATGAATCCAGCCACATAGACTAAGTTGATATTAACTGGAATTTAGAATTTAAAAGAATATAAAATAAATACTTGCGCTGGAAGTTGATTAAAAATTTAGAGTTTGACTAAAATTGGTAATTAACCCACATGGAATTTTATCTGCGATACATTAACATAAATTAAAGAATCACTCTAACAGAGAATCACACTTCTTTTGCATCAGTGTCCTTTACACCAGCGACATGAATAATTCTGGAGATGGAAACAGAACGAAACAGGGTTAAATCAACTTGCAAGTTATCGACTGCAGGATTCAGGGTAATTAAGGGTGTAGGTCCATTGCCTCGAGAGCTACACACCCAAGCAGTTCATGGAGGGCGTTAAAGGGCATGCGTAGGTAGGATTTTAGCAGTGGCATTGGAAATATTTATTCATGGATGAAAACTCAAACGACTTGGAAAATTCGAGGTGGAAGAACCACCGCCTAAGACAATACGAGACTGAAGGAATGCAATTAATTTATATATGTCAGAAGTTAGAGAATCCACCACCCACAATTCGCAGAGAGGGAAGACCAGCTATACCCGTGCGCGAGAGTAAGTCAGAGAGACGGGGGGAAACTTGGTGGCTGTGCAGAGGAGGGGGATGGGTTCTAGCGCATCGCTAGCCTGCGTGCAATGAGAATGGGGAGGTATGAAGGAAGGAAGAAAAAAACAAAAAGCGAATAGTCGTTCGACGTAAGCATGAGGAGTTAATATCGGTTGTGAAGGAATCCACAGTTGAGGAAGTGAGGTAATGCTCTCTTGTCAACGTGCAGCCATGATCACTACCATTAGCATCCAGATGAAACTAAGAACCAAACATCAATAAATCAGGGTTAAAATATTGTTGTCGAAAGGGGATCTCTAGTAAAAGGTTGAAATCGATACTTTTACCACTAATAAGAGTAATCAAAGAGTTTTTTTTTTTATATTATTTTTTTAAACGCCTGGTTTCCATAGGGACAAGCAAGTCGCACCAGAAGGGTAAGATTGAAGCTTAGCTTCCAGATTTATTTTTCAGAAAAACCAAACATAAATAGAGAGGGTGGAATGTGCGGTGGAAGGTAGGTGGGAGCGCACACATGGGCATTAGCTGGATTGCTGAGTGAGGACAGTTAACAACTAAGCATTGCGTTTTGGTGTGGAGGTAAAATAAAAGTGAATGAAGGGTCTCTCTGCTCGCAAGTTCACAGGCCTCACGAGTTTTGTTTTGGGAAAGGCTGAACTGAGAGATCTCCTCAGCATAGAGCTTGGGAGTGTTTCCCCAAGTAGAGATTGAAGGTGCAGGGTTTTTTTTTTTCTTAAAAAAAAAAGGGGCAGAGGCACAATACAGTAAGGATTAAAAATACTTATGCGCAACATTAAGTTACACCAAAATTAAACAGTAAAACCCATTGTTTGAGAAGATGCAATAGTAATAATGAAAACTACTTCGGTTCCAACCATGATAATACATCTTAAATTACATTTCACAACGACTATCCAAAATTTCAACTCAACCATCACCATTATAGATATCCATATACAGAAAATTTAACTACCTTTCAATACAAGTTCACACAAGCGTACGTTTTCCATGATAGATATTCATATACATAAAAATTAACTACTTTTTCAATACAAAATTTACACATGCGTACCATAGCCAAAGGCTAAGAACCAGAAGTGTATGTCCCACGCTTGCGCTCTATCCCGCTCCTTCTTGCCAACCGCTGAGACCTCATTGATACCTCCCACCCAATGATAGGGGTACTCTTCTTCCCCCTGATCCCCCCAAGCCACAAAGGGGCCACACACACAATACCAGAGATAGCTAGCTTCCGAGCTTGCCTCGTAGGGTCGAGATACCAGTCATTGTTGGAGCTAGGTATCCCCAACTCCCACAAGAAAAATTCAGTCAAGATAAAATTCCGGCAGCGTAACCTTACACAAACTAGACGTGATCCATACTCCTCCTCTGCCATCCTTTTTATAGAGTTTCCTTAGAGATTCATTTCCCAAACCCTCATTATATTATTTTTGTTAAATTTAATTGGGACAAACCTCCCCCGTACACATGTCACCCGATCCCTTAGTTGCACCAGAAAAATCAATTTATTAATTAATTAATTTGGCCTATTTCCCTCACCCACCTAAAAGAGTTCCTAAAAATGCTCCTTGGTGTCCCTTTATTCCCTTACAATTCTTAAATGACTTACACCTTACTTAAATCCTAGTTGATTTCACAAATAGAAAGTTCCAAAGGCTAGATTCCTTACTAAGTTAGACATTCCCCTTTTTCTTTAAGTTTCCCCTTTCTATAAGTTCTCCTTTTTAACTAAGTTCAGAATTAACAAGTTTAGACAAAGACAACAATTTACCCTTTTAATAAATTAATCCTCCATTAAAATTTTACTTTAATTATTAATGTTCGAATTTTCTTTACCCCCTTCTTGTTACATGTCTAATTATTATTTTTTTGTTTAAAGGTTCTACTTAGACCTAGGTTTTAAATTCACTAGGATGGAGACAATTCTTAAGGGAAAATTTGTTATTAAACTTTACTCATCACATCATTCATTTTAAGGTCGACCAGGTCCTAAGGAGGCATAGTTTTCTAATCACTAGGTTTATTAACTTACCATGGTTAAAATCACGATCTGCCCTTCAGGATGCACTACGTGCTCCAAGGGTGCCACTCACCTGCATTCCAATTTTAGTTGCACGACCTACCCTTCAAGACACACTATGTATTCCAAGGGTGCCACTTGCCTCTCAACTGAATTTTGGTAGACGTCAAACCCCTAGAGTCAATAATTTTTCAGGTGACCCTGTGGGAGACTAAGGGCGTCTAAGGAATAAGGACCCTACCTTATTGTGCGCCCCTTAGAATCATCGTGAGCGACTGTCACAGTCTGCCCTCACGACATCGTGGGTCTTCTCGAACTAATTAATCGTTAACCTACAGTTCGAGTCATGGTGAGAGTGCTAGTAGGTTGTGGCAGGGCTGCTGCCACACCTCTCCCTCAATGTCTCTGGTTGTCATGCATGACCCCTTTAATCCTATGTGAGTCTGGTTATCAAGCTACCGTCAACCTGCATCCATCAACAAAACATGTCAGCTATAACAATCAACATCATAATATCTAGTCATATTTCACATCTGTAATATCAAGAACGTTCAAACCATAACGGCCCACTCCCTGACTCGGTCTGGAGTCAAAGGAGATCCATCGATGCCATCGACATCCTCTAACATCCAGAGTCCTACACACTCAGGACAAACCAGTCAATATCACTTGTCGATGTAAATATAGCAAAAATAACATATCATCATATCCACAACATCTCATAATCATAATCAAAACAACCAATCATATAATGAATCGGATCACTTGCATGCAAGTGTCCTCAAAGAATATGTCTGCTCAGTGCGTGCAAGAGAGGGATGTTACAGTATGGACATTCTAGCACGAGGTGAACAATAGATTTTTCTTCTTGATGACATTGAGTGCACCATCGTGGCCCTATAAAATTCCACTTTTGGAGAACATCCCATGTGGGAGACTTATTCTATAAACTCATCCACATAAAGATCACATTTTTAGTTGGAAATTTTGATTTTCATATAATTTTTACACCACCAGATATGTCGATCTTCTCTTCCTTCTTCTGTGAGCACTTTGTAGCCTAATCTAGGAACATATGATCCAATGGGATTTAATGGCTAGATCGACTAGTCCTCTTCTTCCTCTAGTCTAACAATGATGATTATGAGGAATTTTTTGTATGTTTTTCATTCATTTGCATTCTCTACCCCCAATCCATTTTCTTCTCGGGTTAACCATTTTTGGTGCCAAGTAGTGGAGCTTTCTTTGTTCCTTAACTCCTAAATCAAATGGAGTGGAATTCTTTGCATACGTTTTCTCCTACTTAGAGGTCAAAAACATTTTCCATTTTATCTTCTTTTCCAATTTTCCAAATCAACTAATTACCAATCAAATAGAAAACATAGATAATAACTTTCCAAAATATTCCAGCATTATTATTTTATTTAATGAGATTTCTAATACAATCTTCCACTATGTTAAAGGCTATATACTTAATTTAATTCTAATATTTCAATATATATTAATTAGTTATACATAATATCCATAACTATCCTTATCATCCTTATGATGATAAGGATTTATAAATTTCAAAATGATTTACACGAAAACACATAAATATAATAATTGATAATTGATTGTAACAGTTTTATAATTTCAAATAAATATCAAAATGATTTACAAAATTACAAAAACTCATATAGATGATAATTTTTGTAGATAAACTTTAAACTTTGCATTAAATACTTGGGGTGGGGATTGAGAATTAAGGTTACACATTCTAACTTAATATGTTAAAAATAAAAGTTATGACTTTATTAATTTGAGAAAAGTCCATCCTATATCAATAGATGAATCCTACCTATCTTTCTTTGACATGGACCCTTTATAGATTCATGCATTTACATTTGTAAAAGCATTAAAGTAATCCTGGAAATCATGGGCAAAAGATAAATTTATTGAACTTTAATAGTCAACCTTGGTAACTTAACCAGATTTGGATATGTATATCCCTTAACAAGATAAATATAAATATGGAAACAAAAATAAGTTTTAGAAGGGCCAGCACTTCAAGTTTCTCTTTGTCAACTTGAGCGATCAACGATATTAAACTTTGCATTAAATACTTGGGGATTGAGCATTAAGGTTACACATTCTAACTTAACATGTTAAAAAAAAGAAGTTATGACTTTATTAATTTGAGAAAAGTCCATCCTATCTCGATAGACAAATAGATGAATCCTACCCATCTTTGACATGGACCCTTTATAGATTCATACATTTACATTGGTAAAAACATTAAAGTAATCCTGGAAAAAAATCACAAGCAAAAGATTATTGAACTTTAATAGTCAACTTTGGTAGCTTAACAAGATTTAGATATGTATATCCCTTAACAAGATAAATATAAATATGGAAAAAACTAAGTTCTAGAAGGGCTAGTGCTTCAAACTTCTCTTTGTCAACTTGAGCGATCAACGATGAGGTAGTTGCTTGGCGTAGTCATAAGTCTCAAATGTCTGTGTTTCTCTTTGGCAAGGTAGTTGGATTTTGGGAAGGGATATTCAAAGTTATTCTAACTGTAATTATTTATGATTTTTTATAACTTGATAAAATTGAGATAATTTTTTTTTTATTTTTATGAAATCAAAAGAAATGATACAAATAAAAGTATGGGATTTTAGAATTATATAGCATTTTTAAAACAATATTTATAATATATTTCATTTTATTATATTATATAAATAAATATAATTTAAATTATATTAAAAAATTTTAAATATACATATAAATCTTCCATTCCATGAATCACATATAATTCATTCAATGAATCACATATAAAAGTCTTAAAACTTATGAATCACATATAAAAGTCTTAAAACGTTGCATTCTTTTTCCATAGAAAAGTTCTTCGTTTATATTCAACAGTATATAAAGTTTTTACAGAGCAGCATTACAATATTCATCCTTTTTCCACGGGAAAATTCCTCATTAAAACGTTGCATCCTTAAAAGTAAAGAAAACAAAATTACAAATACAAAAAAAAGACTTCCATAAAAGATATGGCATACAAAATTGTAAATAACAATGGCATACTACAACAACCATGAATAGTAAAATGAACTATTTATGAAAATGAGAGTGGAGGTAAAAGTAGGCAAATAAATAATTTAAATTAATTATTTTTGTTTAAAAATAATTTATAAAAATACATTTAATTTAATTTAATTTATATAATAGTTCATCAAGTGTTATTATAATTTAAATTCATTATTTTTGTTTAAAAATAATTTATAAAAATACATTTAATTTAATTTAATTTATATAATAGTTGTTTTTAATAAGGAAATTGATCATTGTATCTATAAAAGTATTTGAATAAAATATTTTTATGAGGATAAATCTTGATAAAGTGTTTGGTTCTTTTTGCATACCCATGTTCCAAATTTATGGCTATATCAAAAGATCCAATCATGATAAAGGTTGGTGCACTCCACTTTGATGTGATTTCCGAGTAATTTTGACAATTTAGATGTTCTTATAACAGTTTCTCAACCACAAGCTAGTCCCCAACAGATCACAAACACTACACACATATAATTAATTAATTAATTTTTATAAATATTTGAATTTTGAAAAAAAATAGTGATACAATTTATATTTATTTTTTATACAAGTAGCAAAAGCTTATAACAATACAATTGAAATAATAAATTATATATGAATATTCTAAAGAATGTAGAATACTCACATCACAATAGAATTTTTATTTTTTTCTAAAAAATAATAGCTTAAATAAGGTATTTTCGAAAGTTATTAGAATGTATATTTCTTAGTTATATAAACATGTTTATGTATATTGGAATTACTATGAGAATTTTTTTTAATTAATGTTTATGGAACATTTCAACCATAGTCATAGTCATAGTTAGGGATAGTAACAAAAATATAGAAAACAATGTTGTAAATTAAAAGTAAAGTGTTGTATATATATATATGAAGAGGAGAATTTTAAGTTAAAATCTAATTAGTATAGATTTTATCAAATAATAATATAATTGGACATAGTGTAATTATATTATTATTTGATAAATAAACATTTGGTTTTAGTGGACGTTAATCATCATCATCACCATCATCATAAAGGGGTAGTAGTTGTCCATGAATTTTCCAGTTTCTCATTATGCAAATGTATTTTTATGGCAACCCATTTCAAGTAATATTTCACTGATCATTACAAAACCAAGAGGTAGGGGTAGAAGTATTTAAAATGCTTCACACATCATCATGTCACCAAAGAAGTCTTCACTTCTTTCTTGAGGCCTCTGGTCCTAATGACGAGTGAAGCATTTCATGCTCCTTCGTTCCCTAATAACCAGGGTACCAAGAGGGAACTAAGAGGTATGCTTCACTTATCATTAGGGAATCAAGAGGCATGAACTCTTCACTCATGATTAGTGCACCAAAAGGAAAAAATGTAGAGTGAACTTCACTCATCATCAAGGCACAAAAATGTTCAAAATGATTTACTCACCATTAAGGAATTAAGAGGTTTGAAATGTTTTAATCATCACTAGGGAACCAAGAGGCATGAAGTACTTCACTCATCATCGAGGAACTAAGAGTTATGATTTTTTTACTCATCATTAGGTCACCAAGAGGAATAAATATAAAAGTGAACGCCACTCATCATTTGGGTACCAAGATGCATGAAATGCTTCATTCATCATCATTGTACAAAGGGGCATGAAACGCTTCACTCATCATCAATGCACCAAGAGGCATGAATGTTTAACTCATCATCAAGACACTAAAAAGTAAAATTATAAAAAGTGAACTTCACTCATCATTCGGGTGCAAAGTTTAAAATGCTCCATTCATCATTAAAACACTAAGAAGCATGAAACACTTTATTTATTATAAAAGTTCCAAGAGTAAAACAAAAAACAAAAAAACATTGAACTCCACTTATCATTGAGACACCAAAAGGCATGAGATGCCTTAGTGTTCATATAAGAACCAAAAAGTGGGAATTCTCCACTCATCAGCATGATATAGCAACCAAGAGAGAACACATGATGAATTCTCAGGTTTGGCGGAGGCGGGAAGGAGATTTTCAAATTTGGAAGGAACTAGAGTTGCAAGTTCCATGGAGATGGAGAAATGGAGATCAGGAGTTTGATTTTGACTCTTTGAAGGATAAAACCAGAGTTACGATAGACACAAATCCGTTGTTTTGATGGATGTGGTTTTAGTTGACTGGTAGAGTAAGGAAATATGACAACTAGGATGCTTTTGCGAGCCTTAATTCTGGCGTCGTTGGGAGTGGGCAGTAGGATTTATTGTTCATGGTACAGGTTTTTAAAAGCTCGGACATCTCCTGGTCACAGTTCGTAGTGTTATGGAGGATGTGTAATCCATCTATAAGCCTACTGACTATGGTTATGGATACTTTCTTGTCTTTCATTAAACTTACTCTCGTTTTCTGGGTCCTCCTTAACTCTGACAAGATTGCACTGATTCTATTAATTAACTGAACACTTCGGTGGGGTTTTCTGTGGCTTATAAGTGCGCCTCCTAATGGATTGTGATGTCAGCACACTCATGAGTGTAGCTGACGAGGAGCAATGGCAGAGGGCAGGGTTATTCACCTCGGTGGATGAGTCAAATGGAGTTATGAACATAGTATGTCACCCTGCCGAGCTTTTCAATGCTGATTTGAATGTGGGAGGCCTCCCTTCCACTCTTCCTTATGAACCACGTCTATTGCACAAGTGTGTAAATGCCTCAGATATCTCTATGCAAGAACTTGCAGAGCACAATGAAGGCCCATCGATGGTTTCTCATCCTGAGGAGAAGACAAAGGGGTTAGGAGGGTTGTTAAAGGGTATTTCGAAGGATGCAAAGTTTGTTAAAGGGTTTGAGGATGGTAGAGGAGGTCGGATAGAGAATTGGGGCCGAGAAAAATGAATACTGAAGGTGTGGAAGCCGAAACGTACAAAACGTAAGTTAGTGATGGGTATGGATATAGGTCTTGAAGAATCTTGTAATTTGGCGCTCTGTGCATTAGTAGGAAGACTGACATATCATTCGAGGTGTGTCACTTCTATGGAGGAGTGGGTGCTACATAATTGGCTTCCTTTGTTAGGATATACTCCTGAGGTGCTTTTGTTTCCTAGAGGATGGCCGGGCTTCATTTTCAAATGCCTGGAGGATACTGAACATGTACTAAAAACTTTTTGGAGTTTCGACGGGGGGAGTTTAATGTTAAAAAGATGGTTGTTAAGCTTTAATCTTGCAACAAAATATTTCAGGTTTCAGCGTATTTGGGTGCTCCTCCTGAGCTTCCCATTATAGATGTGGAACATTAAAGCCCCGAAAGAAGTCGAGAATGCCATTGGACGCTTCCTAAAAATAGAAGAAGCATACCTGCTTTCTATGGATAAAATAATGGCAAAAGTGCTAGTTGAAGATGATATCCATGAGAGAGTCCTGGAAGTTCTTGAGATTGAATGACAAGGCCTATTATTTGTCCAATGTTTGGACTACTTGGGTATGTCATTCCGCTGCACTCTTTTCAATAGGATAGGTCATTTATGTAAGGAATGTTCAAACATCTATGGTTCCCTACCAGATGATGACTTAGCAGACGAATCACTTGGAGACAATGTTACTCTGTTGGGGGATGGCAAATATCAAATGGACTATCCTGGTCTTTGCTTTGAGGATAGTCCTGCCACTTTGGACACGACCTTTTTCGGATACTCTTTATTGGACAAAAGGAAGCTATCGCTTCTGAATGTTTACGGACCTTGTCAGGATCAAAAAGATTTATGGGTTTCGGTGGAAGATTCATGTATATTATCACAAAAAGATCTCATTATTGCTGGAGGTTTGAATTTTACTACCTCTTCTATGGAGGTTTGGGGGCATTCAACTTTACAAGACTCTTTGGTGGGTTTTTTCAAATTGATTTTCTTAAAAAACTCTTTAGTGGATGTAGCTCCTGCAGAGATTGTTCTGATGTGGAGGAATGACCGATCAGGGGATGACAGTATTGCAAAAAGTCTTGACAAGATTTATATAGCTGAGGATCTCTTGGATACTACTAAGAGGTATAGGACTTGGGTACAATATCCTTTTCTATTTGACCATGCTTCGGTCTTCCTTGAGATTGGAGGGGGGATTCCAGTGGTGGCACATCCTTTTAAACTAAAACCTGTTTGGTTTGGGGAGGAGTCTTTTGTGGAGATGGTAAAAGATGTGTGGAATGATCCAGGTCTTCATCATATTATAGGTGCTCAAAGGAGAATGGTGGGGAAACTCACTTGTTTAAAATTGTGATTCAAATGATGGGATAAGAAAAAGCGTCTCTGGGATATGATGGACCTGAACAAGATTTAAGAGTCTCTCAAAAGAAGTTATGAGAAGATGATTCAAGGAAATTCTACATAAAACATTGGCCAAACAATATACAACCTTAAAGCAGAGAGAAAGAAGTTATTGTTGGCAGAGGAAGAGAAACAACATCTTAAAAGTAGAGCTATATGGATTAAAAGTGGTGATAAGAACACACAATTCTTTCACCATTTTGCTAGCTATAGGCGAAACAAAAAATTTATCTGGGAGATTAATGATGGAACAAGGGTCTTACATACGGGGCAACATGCAATCGAGAATGAAGATTTTTTTTTTTTTTTAATATTTCTTTAGTGATACTGGCCAGAATACTATTATAGATCAGATCAATTCATCCATATTGTTCCCTAGCTTTGTGCGGGAGGATGTATTACGCCTATTGGAAAAATCTATTACAAAGGATGAAATTTTCGAGATTCTAAGGGGATTTGCTAAGGAAAAAAGTCATGGTCCAGATGGATGGACTGTGGAGTTTTTCTTATCTTTCTTCGAGTTGGTTGGACATGATTTATTAGATATGGTTGAACAAACTAGAATTAGAGTGGAGGTTATCATTTTGATTAACTCCACTTTTCTGGCCTTGATACCCAAAGTGAATAATCCCACAACATTTAGTGATTTCCAGTCGATAGCCTTATGCAATTTATGTTACAAGATAATAAAAAAAGTGATTTCTAAGAGAATTAGACCAATTCTATCTAGATCATTATCAGAAGAGAAACCAGGTTTTCTTAAAGGTAGGCAAATACTTGATGCTATCGAAACTTCTCAAGAATGTTTACATAGTATTAAAATTAAAAAGCTTCAAGCTATAATTCTAAAACTTGATTTAAAAAAGGCATATGACTGTACAAACTAGGATTATCTAAGGTTAATTTTTCTTCAGTGTGGATTTGGTATTCCAACTACCAATTGGATTATGGCTTGTGTTTCCTCTACTACTTATGCTATTCTGATTAATGGGGAGGCTTCTAATTTTTTTAAAAGCAACATAGGTCTTAGACAGGGTTGCTCGTTGTCACCCCTTCTTTTTATCATGGTAATGGAAGGTCTTAATCTGGATCTTAAAAAAGAAAAAGATGAAGGTACTATCACTGGAATTAAGGTCTCCAGATTGATTAAAGTTCTTCATCTTTTATTTGTAGATGATATTCTTATAATGACTAGAGATACCTCGACGGAGTGGGAGATAATACAAGATATTCTTCAAAAAAATTGTCGCACCTCGGGTCTGGTAATCAATGCTCAGAAGTCTGTCTTTCTACACTCGGGGGTCCCAGTGGAAACTTTCATGATTATACTGGATATAATTCTCTTTTCCTGCAAATAACTTGCTTTGGGTTTCAGGTATCTGGGGTATATGTTAAAACCAAACAGTTATAAAGTAGAAGACTAGCAATGGCTAATCAACAAGTATGAGTCTCAGATTACTCATTGGAGTAACAAGTGGTTGTCTCTTGGGGGAAGTTATGTTTTGATAAAGGCAGTCTTTGAGAGCCAACCTATTTATTGGTTGGCCCTTGCTCATATATTGATTGTTGTTCTTCAAAGATTCCATAAGATGAGTTTCAATTTCCTTTGGTTAGGTAACAATTTCAAGCGCGGGTATCATTTAAGCAGTTGTCAGTCCATTGCAAGACTAAAAGATTATGGAGGCTAGGGCCTCTAAAACATCTTTGTTTTCTATAGAGATTTGGCTTCAAACACCTTGTGGAGAGCTCTGATGAAACAGGGAATTTGGAAAAGGGTTCTAAAAGAAAAGTACTTTCTGCATGTTCCAATTCCGACATGGCTTCGTTCCGCGGAACCGGTTCATCCATATGGATAACAGACGTGGAAAAATATTTGAAACACCTTGTCAATAATTCTACAGTGGATGGCATGGAAACCGGGCTCTAGCCACTCAATTATAATCGGGAAGGATGCGATCTTAGGCCTGGGACAGGATGCCTTTCTGTCTAGGGATTTGGTGATCTGACTAAATCAAAAGGATATCCATCTTTTATTTCAAGCGAGCCGGTTGAGGATTGGGAGCGCGACAAGTACAATTTGTATTAGTAGTGTCGATTTGGGGCTGGAAGAGAATCTAGCCGAGGAATGGGATTACTACATGAATTCTTTGATTGAATCTGGAATTTCATTAGTTGATAAATAGGACGAGTTGATATGGAATGGAGGTGATATATCTGTACATATCTCCATCAAGAATGTATACAAAGGTTTATCCAAAAAAATGTTGAAATATAAACTCGGGGGCCGGAGGAGAAAACTTTGGAAGTGGGATTTCCTGTTGAAGATAAATCTCTTTGTATGGATTATAGTTGAAAGAAAGATTTTATCATGGAAAAAATTACAGAAGCGAGGATGGAAGGGGCCAGGTTTATGTAATCTGTGTGAAAATAAAAGAGAATCTACAAAACATTTATTTGTAAACTGCTCCTTCACTATGTCAGTTTGGGAGGAAATAAAAAAGGCTTTGAACCTAGCTATTAGATGCAATGGAAATACGGCGATTGAATGTTTTCAAAATTGGGCTTTACAGAATTCTAAGATGATTTCTCTCCCAGCCTACATTTGTTGGTGCATTTGGATAGACAAGAATAAGTCCATCTTTGAAGAAACATCGCTTTCACTGCAAAGAATTGTTTATCTAGCCCAAGGAGCTATGGGATCTTCAAAGATTTTCCATAAAGATAGTATGCCTCAGTATTCTGCCACTAATTTTCCTGTAGATAAATATCTTGCATGGTTTGATGGGGCTGCTCAACAAAATGGTCTTCTTAGTGGCGTTGGTGGTGTCATAAATCTTGATGATCTTAGAGAATACACATGGATTCTAAAATGTGGGAAAGGAGAAAATATCAGAGAAGAACTTATGGGAGCATGGGCTACAATAACTCTTGCAACTAGACTCACAATATCTGATTTACATATTTTGGGGGACTCAAAGATAGTCATCGATTGGCTCAATCGAAAAGGTGCACTAAGGGTGGAAATTATAGATGTGTGGAAAGATAGAATAGATGAAATCTGTCTACTTTTAAGATCTATTTCATTTGCGCACATTTATAGGGAAGAGAACAAACAAGCGGATCACTTATAAAAAAAGGCTCTCTTCATTTGTCGAGGGAGAATTGCATATAATCTTTGGGATGATGGCCATGAGGGCCCTACCCTTTTCATAAATATGTAGTTTTTTCCATATGTCTCTCTATGTCTTTGTGTCTCTATGGAGGCAAGCTTTAGTATTTTTCTATTTTTCCTCTTGGATAGAGGATCTTTGATGGACTTGTAGTCTTTTTCCTGCTTGGAAGTAGTTAAAGGATAGTCAGTTATTTGGTCTTTTGATCTACTCTTTATGGAGTTTTCTCTTCTATGCAATGGACTGTCGATATGGGACTTTTTTCCTTGTCAACGAAGAAATGTATTTTGTAAAAATATTATATTATTATCAATACAATGTGGAATTTTCATTTGGAAAAAAACCAAGAGAGAACACACAATAGGAATAAGTTTTCAAAAGTGCATAAGATATTCAATGAAATTGTGAAGGGCATAATATATTCAATGAAGATAATGGACGAGGCATACTAAAGAGGGATTGTGCCTTTTGATGGGTTTTGTACATGTGTTACCCTTGCATGGTAAGTTTCCTTATAATTCCCATGGTGGGGAACATATGGGTTGTAATGTTTTTTTTGTTGAAATTTAACAACCAGGGTTGTATTATTACTATTTAAGTTAGTAGATTAGATTAAGATGGGAATATTATAGAATTAGAGGTAGAGAAATTAGTAGATTAGATTAAGATGGGAATACTATAGAATTAGAGGTAGAGAAAATAAATATCTTCCATGAGTGATCTTTAGGATTATAGAGAATGGTTTTGGAGATTCACTTAAGTGTGTAATGAATCCTTGAAATCCCAAGGGAATGTTAGTAGTTATATATTAAAGTGTGGGATAAATCTCTTGCAAGAGTTATGAATTTGTATAAGATGGCCTCAAACTAAAGAAAGCAATATAATGTTTTTTTTTTGTAGTAATACAATACAATCATTATCTTATTTGAATTGATATTTTGTATCCCCACAGTTTTGGTGTGTTTCAAGATCCCTTATTTATCAACTTAATCCATATGTGCTACATTTATTGTTATCAAATTCTATCATGATTTTCATGGCTTGTGGGTAGAAGATTCAAAGAAGGATTCATTGAAGAGAATAAAACAATCAAGTTGTATCTTGTGGGAAGAAATCACGACGTTGAGTTTGTATATTTTGTGGAAAGAAAAGATTTTGATTGTAATGGAAAAGGGGTTATTGTTGTAAAATGACTAAGATAAGTATCATTGAGGAGGCTTGGTGAATTATTGCACATGGCCAAGAAGAGTCTAAGAAGGTCACAATGACCCATAAGGTAAAATTGATGCAAATGCTAGATGGATTATAAGAGAAAATAAAGTAGAGGGGGAATGGAACAAAGTAAAAGAAAAGTTGTAACTAATGTAGGAGTCAAAGCATAAGTTGTAAGATGACATTGAGAATAAGGAGTGGAAACAAAGAGAAAAAATAACATTTGGTAAGTTGGAAGATGACTTTGAGAACAGGGAGTGAAAACAAAGAGAAAACAAAACAGTATAAAGGAAAATGAAATAAACATTATATATAATATTATAATAACCATAAAATAAATAATCATAAAATTAGTCAATATAGATCCGTTTTTACTCCAATTTTATAAGTATTGATAATTGTTTTCTTCCTTTTTTTTATTTCTCTCTATGTTTATGAAATTTAAAATTAAAATAAATCTATATCAATATTTAATTTAAATTTATGTATCAACGTAGAAAAAAATAACACACATGACTAAGGTATTAAGGTATTGAATAAGATATTCTATGGATTTTGAAGCAACATTGCTAATAAAGTGTATATGAATATTTGGTAGAAGTTCAAAGGCTTATATTGTTTCATTGCTCTCTTTGACACAACAAGAATTTGGGAAAATAGGGTAATTATTTACAGGGTAATATAAGTTTTGAGTATTAATTTATTAAAATTATACTAAAAAGGAGGTATAAAAATTATTAAGATGCAAATTTTGTTATATTAAAAAAATTAAGATTATTTTTGAGGTGAATGCTTCAACACAACATATAAAAAAAAGATAAATATTAATATTGTCGAGTATAAAATGAAACATTAGTATATGTAAATGAAGAAGTTAATGTCAAATTAGTATTAATCAAATAATAATGTAATTAGATATAATGATATAACACGGGTTAAAATGTGTTTATGGTATATGATTACTTAAACAAATTTTTATGTCAACTCATTTAAGTGGAATGCTTCATTTATTATTATAGGATTGAGAAGTAGGAAAATAAAAATGATTGAAATGCTTTATTCATAAACAAGCAAGGTGTTAAGAGGCGTGAAATGACCTAGTCATCATGAAAGTACCAAGAAGCATGAACGTTTCACTCAACATCAAGGCAACAAAGGTAAGAACACATAACTGAACTACATTCATCATAAGGCACCAAGAGCCAAAGATATGAAAGTGATGTCATTCATTATCAAGGCATTGGGAGGATCAAATTAGTTAACTCGTCATCCATGGGGGGTCACTTAGTAAAAAATTCTCAAAACATGTGTGTTCATGGACTTACAAATACTGCCTTTATTTTAAGAATTTAACACATAATCCTCTTGTTTTTGTAGTTCCTTATTCTAATTTGATTTGTAATTATTAATATTCCCTCAATGAAAACATACCAAAATTGTATCAGTCATTAAAGATTGTGTTTTTATATAATTTAAAATACCCACCCAAATTATTTACTGATATAACAAAATATACATTAAGAAAATTGTATACCCCCTATATGAACTCACATAGTATTTACCAAAATACTTGGGTGACCCCCCATCCCCAGCCCCCACCCCGTGTGTCATCATCATGCCTCCAAAACACATGTAATGTTTCACTCATGATTAGGGCACAAAAAGGCATAAACATTTCACTCATCATCATCTCACCAAGAGGCAAAAACATAGAAGTGAACTTGCCACATCAATAATATAGAGGTATGAAATGGTTCATTCATCATCAAGGCACCAAGAGGCAAGAATGATTTATTCATCATCAAGGCACCATTAAGAGGGAAGGCTTCGCTCATCATCAAGGCAACAAGAGGATGAAAGTTACAAATGAGCTTCACTCATCATTGTGACACCAAGTGTTCAAAATGTGTCACTCATCATCAGGGCACCAAAACGTAACAACATTTCACTCGCAATCAAGAAACCAAGAAGGATGTCCACTTTGTTCATTAAAAGAAAAATGATAGAATTACGGATTTCTATTTTTCTTCCTCTTGTTTCCTTAATGATAAGTGAAGCATTTGAAACACCTATATCTTTTTTCTTCTTAGTATCATGATAATAAGTACAACATTCACTTGAAACATATTGATTTCTATCTTTATGCCTTGATAATGAATAAAATGTTCCATCAAAACACATTAACTTTTATATTTATGTTTATTAACATCTTAATAAACATTAAAATATTTACTTAAAACATATTCACATAAAAAAAAATTATTTAAAAAAATAAAAAATTGTTAAACAATATGTTAACTTACATAATTATCCACTCCAAAATCTATAACCTCTACTATGTTAACTATGTTGATAAAGATACTCTATACACAATCCCTTATACTTAATACCAATGTTTTAAGATATGTCAATATACTTAATTAATATATTATGCACAACACTCATAACTATCATTATAATGACAAAATCCTTTACAATGACAATAGTTTTAAAATTTCAAATAAATATCAAAATAATTTTAACACATCTATCTATTTATATATAATTAATAATTGTATATAATTAATAAAATTTTGCATTGCATACTTAGGGATTGATTATTAAGGTTACGCATTCTAACTTAACATGTTAAAATAAAAGCTATAACTTTATTAATTTGAGAAATCCATCCTATCGCAATAGATAGATACATGAAACCTACTTATCTTTGACCTGGATCATTTGTAGATTCATACATTTACATTTGTAAAAATATTGAAGTAATTATAAAAAGGAAAAGATAGATTTACTGAACGTTAATTTCAATAGTCAACCCGGTAGCTTAATAAGTTTTATATGTATGTCTTAAGAAATCAAGTGTGAATATGTAAAAATAATAAGTTCTAGAATGGCTAGTGGTTCAAACTTATTTTTGTCATCTTTAACGATTAGGTAGTTGCTTGGCGTAGTCATAAATCTCAAATTTTTGTGTTTCTTTGGGCAACCTCAGCGAGGTGGTTGCTATTTTTGGGAAAGGGATATTCCTAGTTAATTTTTTTGTAATTTGTGATTTCTTTTTATGAATAAATATTTATTTTTAATTATTTGATTTATTTAATTTTTTTATTTATTAATAAATCATTAAAAAATTTAAAATATTTTATTTTTATAAAAATAAAGTAGAAAAAACTTATAAATATAAAATACTAAATTTTTCTTTAAAAAATATACTCATAAATATAAAAAAATACTTTAAAAACAAAAAACTTATATATAAAAAAAAAACTTTTAATGTGATAAATAACACACACACATATATATAACTCTACTGTTTTGAGCGAGAATAATATTTTTATCTCTGTAGTTTTGAATGGTAATAATACTTCTTTGTTTTTATTTTTATTTTTTTGTAAGGAGATATTTTATTTCTAAGATTATATTTTTCTTTACAGTTTTGAACTAGTTATTTATGTTAGAATACTACTTCTCTGTCGTTTATATTTGTCTTCGATTTTGAACTGGAAAATTACCTCTGCTATTTTGAAATTATTTCTCGGGAATAATATTTCTCCACGAGAATACTACTTCTCTACACTTTTAAATGAGATATTTTACTTCTCTTTGGTTTTTACCTTTTTTACCCAAAATGATCTTTGTAGTCTTCTCTACAACGGGTTGAAAAATTGTACATAAATTAGGTGAGTCACTTTTTACTTTGATTCAGTTTTAATTTTACCTAAAGCGATTTAAATATATTTTATTTATTTATTATTTTAAGTTTCATAAGTAAAAGTTGATTTGAGAGATAAAGTCATATGGAATTAGTACAAAAAAGAAGAGAAGAGAGAGATGCCAAAATCCAAATAGAGTTAGAAACATTAGAAAAAAAAAGTGAAAAAAGAGACATAAAACTCTAAATAGAGGTAGAGGCAATGATTGATAAAAAAATTAAAGATACCATTCAAACTCAAATAGAGGATAGATTCTTAGGGTTCAAGAGTGAATTGCAGACAATGAAGGATAGAGTTCAAGAAATGGAAAAACATAAACAATCAACCCAAGAAGGAGGGGTTGAAGAAAATCACAGCTTGAGAGATATGATTAAAGAGTTAGAAGAAAAACTAACCAACAATTTGACTCTCAGTAATATGGAAAACAAATTGGATATCAAACCCATTAAAGAGGAAATGAATAAGCTAATCAAACTAGACCATGAGCGTAACAAAAGAGCCTTGAAACTCATAATTTTTGGTATAAAATAACAACAAGAGGAGGATACTCTAGCAATAGTAAAAGAAGAATTAAAAAATAAATCACAAATTGATACAACTTACATCATAGAAGCAAAGATGCTAGGAAAAATAATTGATCACAAAGATAGGTTGATCCGTGTCAAAGTCAGTTGTAATGACCATGAATATAGCATACTTAGTAAATCTCCGAGCTTAAAAGGGTCAGGAATATTTATAAATGAAGACCTCATTGCCGAAGACCAAGCTGAATTAAGGAAAGAAGTTCAAAAGGTAAAAGAAGCTATGAAAGAAGGAAAATGGGAAACAATTAGAAATAAAAAAGCCATTGTTACAGATAAAGACCAGAAGGATAATAATAAATAGGAATTTGGGACACTCAGGATCCTTTTTTGGAATTGTCGTGGCTTTCCATGGCGCAAAGGTCCTATGATAAGTTGGATCTCGAGTGAGATTGATATTATATGTCTAGTTGAAACTTGGGAACATGAGGAGTCTAAGGTCCCTAACATGGAAGGATTTGTCTTGTGGTCGGCATGGAACAAAAAATCCCACCGTAGAGGGATAGGAGGCATAGCTTATTATATTAGAAAGAACATTTCTTCTCACATTCAACTTCATAAGATTGACCCTCTTAATCAATACATTTGGATAGAAATTTCAGACACCAATG